>JAYEVD010000620.1:0-115999 GCA_036346405.1 Phyllostachys edulis
TGTGGCGATGGAGAGAAGGGTGCCACTGATGGCGCTGTCGAGAGCAGGACGGAGGATGTGGCTGCCCCTGCGACAGTTTCCTCCCTGCGTGTAATGGCGCCCCTGCATACCCTGTCCCAGCCGGAGCCGGAGAGGGTGGAGAAGGAGAGGAGGGAGGGTGGAGGGCGCAATTACCTGACGATGCGGGTGTGCGGTCGGCCGATGGTCTGGGAGAGAGCAGGGTCTTTATGTGATACGCTGGCGTTTGCTGCTCCACGGCATTGTACTGTTGCCGCTAATGGTTCTGTGGAGAATGGTGGGGATGGGGTCGGTTCGCTCTGATGGAGGGAGGAGGCGAGGGGAGTGGTGAATTGGTCAGGAGGAGGGGGTTACTGGTGATGGGGATGGCAGGAGATGGGGAAGAGTGGGTGGTGGTGAATTAGAGAGGAAAGAGGATGGGCATGATGGGGAAGGAAAGAAGAGGTGGTTGATGTCTGTTTTGAATCATGCCCAAGAGGAGGGCGGTCTCAGCCATACGCAGATTTCCACCCGGCTGTGGGAGGGACGCTGTTGCTCTCTCTGGCAGCGGAGGTGAGGAGTTGCTGTTAAAAGCCACACCTGTCAGTGTCGCCAGTGGTATTGCCTGTGTGGCGGATGCCATGGCCACGGTTCCAGTTTCAGGCAGGGTGCTTTCGGTGTCGGCCTAAACGCTTCTAATGTGGAAGTGAAGGCAAGAGAATGGAAGATGAAGGAGCTAGCAAGGCACACAGTGGGATCCAAGAGTCTCAAGTTGCCAGTGATGTCCCAGATGATTTTGCAGAAGCCAGGCATGACAGTGCCCTCCACGAAATGTTGTTACAAAGCTTCACCTAGCCATGGTTTCGATGGCAGGATGAATGGGAAGAGATCACCACATGAAGGGAGGTGTAGCGCGAGCGGTGGGGGATGGTAGGGTGAGAAGCAAATGCGGGAAGTTTTCGGGGATGGTACTCTTGAGACTCCTATGAGAGGTCATGTTGGTGTGAAGACTAAGGGCAAGAGATTGGAGGTGACAAGATGAATAAGGCATTGCTAGATAGCATAGAGGCCTCTGGAGATGGCAAGATGAGAAGCAAGACTTTGAGCACTCAAAGAGGCGTGGTACGTTCAACTAGTAATATGAAGCAAGACAAGGTTGCTCATAAGCTGAAGCCTGTTGGCATAGGCAAGGACACTTTGCATAGGTCAGCTGAGGAGTCTAAGTTTGGAAAACATGTTGTGACCAATCAAACTGAAGAAAATGATGATTTGGACCTTGTCACTGACAGGTTAATTGTACCGCATTGATGGCTGCAGACAAATGCCCGTGGACACAGGGAAGGAAGTTTATTGCTAGTGTTTCACAATCTCTTACTCCTAGGAACAAGCTGAAGAAAAAAATGCTACTCCAAGGAAAGAATTGCCCCCAAAAGTGGCCCCTTCTAGGTTGATCAGGCATGAGGCAATAGAGGACCATGAAGATCCTTACCCGGAAGATGATGGCAACTCTAAGGCACTAGTTGTGCATGAGGGAAAGAATGAATTGTGTGACACCATCCTCGTGCTCCTTCTGGGGACCAAGCTGCAGATGCCGAAGCAAAGTCAGGAAGTTGCTCAAATTGTTCCACGGAATATGTCGGAGGCTTATGCAAGTCGAGGAAAAACATATCGTAGTGTTGGAAGGATTGACATTGAGGCTGTTAATGCTGTAAAGAAATCAGGTATATTTACTAAACTCGGGCCTATTGTGGGCAATATTCCTGGTGTTGAAGTCGTGATGAATTTCACTTTAGAGTTGAGTTGTCGATTGTTGGACTCCATCGCCCATACCATTACCAATATTGACACTACCAAGGTGAGCGGTGTTCCCATTGCAATAAGCATTGTTGCTTCAGGCTATCCAGATGAATTGTCGAGCTCAGATGAATTAATATATACTGGCTCTGGAGGAAAGGCCATTGGCAAGAAGGAGGCGGAAGATCAAAAGCTTGGCGTGGTAATCTTGCCTTGAAGAATTGCATCGAAACCAAGACTCCAGTCCGAGTCATTCATGGGTTCAAAGGTCAAAGTAGAGGTGAAGTCGGCCCTTCTAAATCCAAGCAAACCTCAACATTTACTTATGATGGGTTGTATATGGTGGTGGATTGTTGGCAAGAAGGCCCAAAGGGCTCGATGGTCTTCAAGTACAAGCTACAGAGGATCCCAGGTCAACCCGAATTAGCTTTACACATAGTCAAGGCGACAAGGAAGTCCAAAATCCGTGAAGGGCTTTGTTTGCCTGATATTTCTCAAGGAAGCGAGAGGATTCCCATATGTGTGATCAACACAATCGATGGCATGCAACCAGCACCATTTAAGTATATCACCAAAGTCATATATCCACGTTCATATGTAAAAGAACCTTGAAGGCTGTGACTGCCGAGCGGTTGCTCGGACTCTAATAGATGTGCTTGTGCAGTGAAGAATGGAGGAGAAATCCCATACAATTTCAATGGTGCAATTGTCTATGCAAAGCCTCTCATATATGAGTGTGGCCCATCCTGCAGGTAGGGTTTGCAAAAGCTTTACCAAATGGAAATAACATAACCTAACTAGACAGGAATAACCATTTTTATAATTTAACTTTGTTTCAGTTTTGCAATCACCAAATTAATTTTATAAATCTGGGAAGGTTGCTGCTGAAATTTCTACGTAATGTCGTATGAGGTTGACATGGTGGGTTTGGATCCAGATGTCAGCGAAAACACACAACAGCAAAACGAGTTGGTGGCATATGTGAAATTGGCTCATAAAACTAACTTGTTCACCTGAAGTTAGTAGGTTTTGACAACAAAAATATGCATTCACATTGGATAATTAGGTTAAACAGAACTTACAAATTCGGTTCTAAAACCAAGTGAGCTAATGAAATACTCACCTCTACATGCAGGTGCCCTCCAACATGCCACAATAGGGTGAGCCAGCATGGTATCAAAATTCCGCTGGAAATATTCAAGACGGGGAAGACAGGTTGGGGTGTAAGATCCCTCAGTTCTATCTCTTCAGGCAGTTTCATATGTGAGTATGCAGGTGAGCTATTGCAAGATAAGGAAGCTGAACAGAAGCAGAATGACGAGTACCTGTTTGATATTGGTCATAACTATTATGATGAAGATCTTTGGAAGGGGCTTCCATCAATTATTCCAGGTTTAGAATCTTCGAGTTCGACCTCTGAGACAATGGATGGTGATGCAGGTTTTACAATAGATGCAGCAAAGTGTGGTAATGTTGGAAGATTCATCAACCATGGCTGCTCGCCAAATCTGTATGCGCAGAACGTTCTCTGGGACCATGACGACAAGAGGATGCCACACATTATGTTTTTCGCCGCCGAGAATATTCGGCCGCTGCAGGAGCTGACTTATCATTATAATTATACAATAGGTCAAGTTCGCGACAATAACGGCGTGAAGGTTAAACACTGCTTATGTGGTTCGTCCGAGTGCCGTGGCAGGCTTTACTAAGATATTGGTGACTAATGATAGTAATGCTCATATTTCAATGGATGCAGTTCTGCCATGCGATTGCTCCGTCGTTTTACTTTTCGATTCATCTTGCACTCGATGATAACGTCTGTCCTTTTTTTGTGTGTGTTGTCTCATAGTTAAAGATAGGAGCTGCACTAGTTCACTCGTTCATTTGTAAGAATTTGAACGAGTAATGCGAAAGCATCCGGGCCCGGCCCGTTGTACTGGGTTTAACAAGGGGTTTCATGCAACTCCTGCTGTGACATAATTTTGCAGAATCAAGCATGTTGGTGCTGCACACTCCTGAAATCTCCACATGAATTTGGAGGAAAGGAGGGTACGAATGCACAGATGTATAATGATGGGCGGTATTAGCTGGTTGTTGTTTTGCATTGGACCTTTTTTTAGATCAAGTTCTGCATCGAATTAGCAGCACTAAAGATGGTGTGGTTCTGATTTTTGTAAACAGTGGGTGCATAATATGGCCGAAGTATCAGGATCGCCTGCAACAATGGATAGGAGCTGTATAGTCTTCCTTATCAGCTGTATAGGCTCAGGCCCTATTTCGAATGCATGAATTTCAAACAAATTCGAATGCATGAATTTCAAGCCAATTTCACATAAGCAGTTCAGTTCCCACAGGAGAATAAGAAAAAAAAAATCCGGCCTTCCCAAGGACCCCACCCGGTAGTCATATCTTCTCGGCTTCATCGTCTACCTCCCTTCCCAAGATCCTCTCCTCTCCTCTAATGGCGCTGCTCTTCCCACCCCCGCCCTCTCCCCAAACCCCCTTCCCTCCGCTCTCCGATCAACGAGGCCACGGCGCGCCACCTGTATCAGCAGCAGCGTCTCCTCCCCTCTCCCTCGTCGCGCCGCGCCTTCCCCATCGACCTCCTCGCCGGCGCTAGACGGTACGGATATAAGGAGGAAGAAGAAGAGGGCCCTGAAGCCGAGCTTCGAGGAGCAGTCCCTCCGCCGCTGGTCCGCGCGGGCGCCCTCCCAGCGCGCCTCCTTCCCCTGGCAGCAGCAGCAGCAGCAAGAAAGCGAAGGTACGCACGACCAAGAGCCCAGTAGAGCCGGCAGCGCCACATTGCGGTCCATCGTGGAGTACTTCAACTACGACTCCTCGGATGGTTTTGGCGGTGTCGGTGTCCGTGTCCGAGACGACAGAGGAGCGGGCGAGGATGGTGTGGTCCACGGCGAAGCGGCCCAGGATCGGGACGAAGGGTCGCGTTCCCAGCCGAGTAATCTTGTTGGGAGCCGGCCGGTCGCCGCGCCGTGGATGCACGGGAAGAAGAGTCCACCGAGGACCATTGGGTTTCTGGTCCGGTGGGTGGAGGCGAGGAAGGAGCGGACAGGGATGGTGTTTTTGATGATGAGCTGGAGTCGGTGGATGGAGATGAGGAATGGGTGGACAATGGTGAGGTGCTCCAAGAGGAGCCCCTAACTGGGAGCTCACAGGGGAATTGTATGAGGATTGTGCCGCACTGACTTCAAATTCTTCTTTTGGGAAGGATTCGGTAACGGACCGAGGTTCTAGAGGTGGTGAATCTGATAGAAGTATAAGATGGAGCAGCGTAAGCACAATTATTAACACATTGAGGAATTCAATGGAGGAAAGTAGTCCAAATGTTGCCATTGAGCTGTCTGAAACGGAGGATTTTGTCCAGAAGCTGGGACCTGTGCTCCTTCCATGGGAGAGGGAGGAGGAGGAAGAGTCCTTCTATGGCGACAGGCGGGAAGCGCAGCAACACAGAGCTGGCAGAGAAGGCTATCCCAGAGCCTGAGCTGCGGAGGCTTAGAGATGCCGCATTGAGGATGAAGGAGAGGATGAGGATTGGTTCAGGAGGGGTAACTCAGGCCATTGTGGAGAGCATCCACAGGAAATGGAGGGTGGATGAGGTGGTCAAACTGAGGTTTGAAGGCCCTCCCAGCCTGAACATGAAGAGAACTCATGAGATACTAGAGGTACCTATTGCTATGGCTCATGTTTTATTCATTAACAATTTTTTCAACTGAAATATGATAGGCATTTGTGATCTTACTTTTGTCAATCAGGACAGGACTGGAGGAATTGTGATATGGAGGTCAGGAAGATCAGTTGTTTTATATAGGGGAATGAACTACAACCTTCGATGTGTGCAGTCATATGCCAAAATAATGGGGTTGATTCTAATAAAAAGTTAGTGATGCTAATAGTGTTGTACCCAGCTGTGTAGAGCGTAACTTGCAAAAGTCAAGTGCAGACAGTGTGAATCGCTCGGCGTCTACTGTAAATTCCTCAGTAGAAGCTACAGAAACATTTGATATTGATAGCTTCTTGGATCAGTTGGGACCACGGTATAAGGATTGGTCTGGTCGCAACCCAATTCCTGTGGATGCTGACTTGCTTCCTGGTGTAGTTCCTGGCTACAAGCCACCATTTAGACTACTTCCTTACAAGATTAAAAGTAGTCTGAGAAGTAAGGAAATGACGGCTCTGCGTAGACTTGCAAGGCAAATTGCTCCTCATTTCGCTCTAGGTATTGGAGTTTGTTTTTGAAGTTGCTTGCTTCTACCAATATTCAATCTTCAATGAATTTTCACACCATATGTACTTCTTTGTGGATAGGGAGAAACAGGGAACACCAAGGCTTAGCTACTGCTATTGTTAAATTATGGGAGAAAAGTGCTATTGCAAAGATCGCCATCAAGAGGGGGGTTCCAAACACATGCAATGACAGAATGGCAGAAGAAATCAAGGTAAAGCAGTATAAAATTCAAGATAATTATGCCATTTATCTGAGTGCCTAGTTGCATTCTTATCTGTACTCAATCTGATGTCTGTTTAGTATGTATGAGGTGAACCTTGCTTAAAATCACATGAGATTGCTTCTGAAGTAGCTATTCTGCTATTGTCCTACTGTCTTAGTAGGATGCACCATGCTGGCCATTACCTCCTAGGAGGTTAGGACTTGGTCGTTAATTCATTTACTTAATTCACACTGTCTGAACCCTTTAAAAGTAAACTGCTGAGAAGGAGTGTGAAACAATCTAGCAAAGAACACCACAGGGAGTCCATTAATGGATTTCGCTGTTTTTCCTTTGCCATTCCATACTATTTTTTCTAGTCCTCTGATAGTTCTTCTGAAATATTGAATGCTTCTTTGGTTCATTGTCATGCATGTCTGATGATTAACTTTGAAATATGATCATTGTGTTCTTGCTGCACACTTGCAGAAATTGACAGGAGGAGTGCTTCTATCAAGGAACAAGGAGTATATTGTTTTCTATAGGGGCAATGATTTCATAACACCTAAAGTAAGGCAGGTCTTGGTGGAGAAGCAAGAGCAAGCAATTACTCAGCAGGATGAGGAAGAGCTGGCTCGGCTTAAAGCATCAGCCTCGATTACTGTCATCCCTAGAGCATTCAAGAGTCCTCTAGTTGCTGGCACTCTTGCAGAAACTACAGAAGCAAAATCTCGATGGGGAGATTCACTTAATGATGAGCAGAGGAAAAAGGAGATGAATTGCATGGTTCTAGCAAAACATACCTCTCTTTTGAAGAACTTGAAGAGAAAACTGATTTTGGTATGTTCTTCAAAATGCATCTCTAGAAACTAAGTTTGAAATTTTCAGTTTTCATCATTCATTTTCATGGTAGGATTACACTTTATTTTCTTCTATTTTTAGACAAAGATTTTATTGCAGTCTATATGTATTATATCTACTCCTCTGTACTTCCAGGCAAAAGCAAAAGTTGCAAAAGCAGAGAAGGCTTTGGCTAAAGTTCAGGAATTTCTGTCTCCAGCGGAGGTTCCAACTGATTTGGAAACCGTTACAGACGAGGAGCGCTTCTTATTTCGCAGAATTGGCCTGAAAATGAGGGCCTTTTTGATGCTTGGTACAACCGACACTTTTCACTAAACAGTTGCAATATAGGATGCATGTGATGAACATATTATGACTTGACTCTATGTACTAAAATTTCTCAGGTAGACGAGAAGTTTTTGATGGAACTGTGCAAAACATGCACTTTCATTGGAAGCATCGAGAATTGGTCAAAATTGTTGTAAAGGGGAAGAACTTTGCACAAGTAAAACACATCGCAATCTCTCTAGAAGCTGAGAGTGGAGGTGTCCTTATTTCAGTTGACAAGACAACTAAAGGATATGCAATAATTTTCTACCGGGGTAAGAACTACAAACGTCCCCAAATTTTGAAGCCTCGAAACCTATTGACAAGGAGACAAGCACTGGCACGGTCTATAGAGCTCCAAAGGCGGGAGGTAACTTCATCGCAAACTCTGATCTCCCCTCCCCCTTATTTTCATAAGTTGTAGACGTTATCTTTTATCTATTGAACGGGTAAATTTTTCAGGCGTTAAATCATCATATCTCAAGTCTGCGAGACAAGATCTGGAAGTTGAAGAAACAACTTGTAAGGCATTTATATCCGGGTTTTCTAGGATTTTAAATTTACATGTACTGGCTTGTTAACTCTTCTTGCGGATGCACTTTTCCTATGTTTCCGTCATCAGGTGCGGATGAAGGTTGCCGGGGAAAAACAGGATGCGGGGTTACTTCAAACAGTTGAGGATGATTTGTCTTCAGATGATGATAATATAAAGGTAAAAAAACGCTCCTGCAAGTCAGAGCGATTACTTGCAATTATAATTTAGAGGTGGTTGTGACATTGCAATTACCCTCGACATCTTATCTATTATATTAGACTCATGGCCATTAAATAGTTCGCTTGGGGAAATTACCTTGAAAACCCAGGGCACTACTAGAGGTTGATAGGTAGCTTCTGCTGTTGCAGGATGAAGGGGAGGAGGCTTACCTGCAAACTTACAGCAGCGACGATGAAGAGGATGCTGACGATGATTCCAACGAATATCTCTGAGTTGGTGCAGTTTTAACTGATGAAACTCCACCCCAGTGTTCTTGCCTCGCATAATCGCATGTTCAGAACAAGGCAAAGTCCAGCGGTAAGGCAATGGACACCATGCTACGGGGAGTTGCGACGAGGCTGCAACTGCAGGGGCATCATTTGCATTTGCTGCCCTCATTATGTGTTTGCCCCGGTCACTCCCATGTCCTTGCCACATCCGACAGACTCAAGAACATGTCCAGGCTCTCTGTCTTCCTGGAACTCTGGAAGAAGGTTGCGAGTGAGTGTAAAACTGTAAACCAGGATCCTGTGAGTTCCTTTTGCAACAGTTGTAAATTACTGTAGGTAATGTCTGAACATATTATTCTGATTCTATGGATGTCTTTGGGCATGTCTGGGAGACTGGAACACACGAATTTAACTTGAATTTTGCAGCAAATTATGATTTCTATGGGAATGTTGCAAAAAATTCACGTGTTACAAACGGTCTTATTCTGAGCAACAGTTGCGTGATCTGATGGTACAAAGCGCACATTTTTAGCCCAAGCCCAAGCCCAAGCCCAAGCCCAGATTTAATATTAGGCCGGGCTAACCATTTCTGGCCCGAGCCCAATAAAATTCCTCTTTCCCCGCCGCTTCCTCGCTGCTCCCCTTTTCTCTTGTCTCCATTTCGAATTCTCCAATTCCCCACTCCACCGCGTCTCTCCAATGGAGGCGGAGCCGCGGCAGTGGGCGGCGACGTACACGAAGCACGTGAAGCAGAAGCGCAAGGCCTACCACGACGGCGCCCTCCTCCTCCACCCGGCCTCCGGTCGCCTCGTCCTCGTCGACGACGCCGGCGACACCGTCGACTCCAGGTTCCTCCGCGCCGGCGAGGCCGTCTCCGCCGGCGCCTCGCTCGCGTTCCACTCCCACCTCGTCGACGTCGGCGAACCCCAGACCCGGTCGACCAGCTACTCCGCCTCGTCCACCCCCGCCGCCGCTTCCAGAACTGCCCACCGAGGCGTCGCTAGGGTACGTCCGAGCGTGGTGAACCCGCGCCCTCCCCGCGCGTTCGTGAACCCTCCGAAGAGCTGCGGTGGCGGTGGCGGAAAGGCTGAATCCGCGGGTTTCGGTGGCGCAGAGGCGGCGGATTCGAGGTTCCAAGGTTTGCGCGCCACCTGTTCTACGTGTGTCCTGTGGATGTTTGAACGCTGAATAAATTGGCGAGTTCTGAGTGTTGAATTGGATGTGCTTCTGATTTTAGAGTGGAGCGTGCTGTACACCACCCAACTGACTCAGAAGTCGAAGAAGTATCACGATGGCGTCGTCAGGCTCGTGCAAGTTGGTTCGCGTGCAAAGCAGGTAAACGGCAATGCACATTTGATAATTGTTTACATGCGTATTCTGAAGATTGGAGATGGTGAGGTTTCCAATGGATAATGATAGGTTGATTGGCATGCGATCAGTTTATCTTAGGGTGCTGTAGCAGTAGGTTGGATAAAAATTGTGATGTTTTGTGTGAATTAAAAATGTTTCAGATTGTTTTGCTGGATGAAGAGGGTGAGGTACTGGGCAGCAGGTACCTCAAGTCGGGGGAGCCTGTGGAAAGCGGGAAGAAATGCCATTTCCCTAACTATCTTATTGAGATCGGCGAGCCCAAAAATCAAAGCAAAGGTTGGTTTTGTGCATGCCCTAGTATAGTCATGACTTCTGTATCGAATCTGTGGGCCTGTGCCCACGGGCGGAGCCAGCGCCGGCCCAAGCCTCAGGCTGGCCCAGAGCATTTTGGCCCAAAGTCAGATTGCAGCTAGCTTTTGATGTTGGCGTTTTCACTTTTAGCAGGCATTTTTTCGCTGGGCCTCGGGCCATTGCCGGGAGGCCGAGGCCCAGCTCCGCCTCTGTCATGCCTTATGAGACCTCCCGATTCATTTTCGTGAGTTATGGAATACTGCCTGGTGATTTTTTTATTTGGTATCATTGAAAGGATGTATTTCTGCATTGATCAATATGCAGGTGTAGAACCCAATTCTTCAGAGGAATCTATGGTGGAGACAAGACCAAGAGTGGGGAGAATACAAGTAACAAAATGGGATTCGATTAACGAGTAAATCTATGGAATTTAGGAGCCCACAAAATTTTCATGGTACCTGGACTTGAAGCTACACATCAGTTAGTTATACTTCCCTGCTTCCCCATTTCACAATGAGAACCTTGTTTGTGTCTGCAACTTGCAGATCTTGAGGAGAGTAAATTAGAAGTTACTTCTATTTCTAACAAGCCAGAGACTGGCAAGATTGAAGTGGCAGCTGCTAGCAGCAGAGAGAGCCTTAGGGGTTCAACAAACTCAGGTTTCAAAGGTTCATGTGTTGCCTCTTTATATAATGGATGTTTGTGCTTTGTACACATAACGTGTTATTATTATATTTTGAAGCTTATATGAAACGTGCATTCTTTGTAGAATGGAGTGCCTTATACACCACCCAACTAACTCAAAAAGCAAAGAAGTACCATGATGGTGTTATAAGGTTCATACAAGTTGGTTCACATAAATCAGGTTAGCAACTAGCGCTCAATTCTTAATTGCCATGCTAATGCAAGGTTGGTGTCCTACAATTGCTTTATCAGAGGATGCTGTTAGATTATATATAATGAAATGTTGGGATAGACTGATAGTTGTCGAAAGGTGTTACGGTCGTATTAACTGGATTTTCAGATTATTTTGCTGGATGAAGAGGGTGGAGTGCTTGGCAGCAGATACCTCAAGTCAGGTGAATCTGTCAAAAGTGGGATGAATTGCCAGCTGCCTAATTATCTTATTGAAGTTTGTGAGCCCAGAAATCAAAAGAACGGTTAGTTTTTTCTTGCCCAAGGATGGTCATTTTGTATCCAATCTGTCACTTATGAGACTCTGCATTTGCGCAAATAGGTAGTTTCTAGAAAACATATCTTTTTTTGTTCTTTAACATGCAAAGATTTCTTATTAGTGCATTAATTGATATGCAAATGCAGAGCTTAAACACTCTTCGGAGGATGCTTTGAGTCACACAGGACCAAAGAATGGAGAGAATACAAGTGACAAGACAGGTGACAGAAGTAAATCTCCAAAGTTTGTTAGTCCATTAAAGTTACATGGTATGTTGATCGCAAAGTCACACCCATTAGTTGTATTTTCCTGCTTACCAGTTATCACAAGGCCTTCTTT
The DNA here is from genome assembly GCA_036346405.1 of Phyllostachys edulis. NCBI lineage: Eukaryota > Viridiplantae > Streptophyta > Magnoliopsida > Poales > Poaceae > Phyllostachys > Phyllostachys edulis. The sequence goes on from JAYEVD010000620.1 coordinate 11,560, forward strand.
ATTGGTTCCCAACAATTCGCGTGTGCTGACGCCATTTGGAAAGCTTGGGCGCCTTTGAGATGCAAATGCTTCATGTGGTTAGCGGTCTGTCGGCGCTGCTGGATTGCTGATCGACCCGAACGTTGCGGTCTCCAAAACCAAGGAGTCTGCGTCTTCTGCTGCTCCACTTGTGAAACAATTGACCATCTCCTTATTGGGTTCGCGGTCACTTCTCAAATCTGGTCGTGTTTCCTCCCGCTTGTTGGATTGCGACGCTGCCTTCCCATGGGCCAAACCACCCTGGAAAACTACTGGATTTCAGCTCGCCAATCGGTCTTGGGGAAGTGTCGGAAGGCGCTAGATTCGTGCATCACCCTCATCTCTTGCATGATTTGGAAGGAGCGGAATTCCATCTTCCACTGCACCCCCCCCCCCCTCTCCCCCTCTCTTCCCTATTCCCCTAAGTCGTGTTGGTTGCCTACCCTTTTTTTTCTTTTAGTTTGTTTTGTTTCCAAGTTTTGGCCATTGTATTTTGATGTTGTTCTAACTTTTTCTTAGTGGAATGACACAATTCTTTTGTGTGTTCTCGAAAAAAACAATATTTTATTGCAAAAATTCAGTTGTCTCCACAATTTGCAGATCTTCAGAAGAGTAATTCAGGAAGTACTACTGGCTCTAACAGGCAGCAGGTTGGCAAATCAACATGTACTAACGTTGGTGATCCACTAAAATTTCATGGTAATTGAGCTTAATGTTACGATCAGTTAGTTCTATTTCCTGCTACCTATATATCTTATTGTAGTAAGATTGCCGTTTGTTTCCAGGATTTGCAGATCTTCAGAGGGGTCATTCAGCCTGCACTGTTAGTTACAGAAGGACAGACCTTGGCAAATCAACATTTAGTGACATGGATGATCCACATAAATTTAATGGTACTTGGGCTTAATTTTACACACCATTTCTATTTTCCAGCTGCTTATATATTTTTATGTTGTGATTGTCATGGGCATGGGCCCAGGAGAGCTACGACCATGTGGCATGGGTAGAAATTACTGTTCACACGCGTGAACAGTGCCCGGGTGGATTGGATTAGTTGTTTCCTTTGTATTAGGAATAGTTTGTTGCAAATCATCATATTAGGAATGATTAGATGCATATCTTCATATTTAGAAAGTATATATATTATCTTATCCTTAGTTGATTAGTTGCATTAGATATGATAGTTTCCATATTATTAAGGGCTAACCTTATCTATATAAAGAGAGGAGTTGCATCATTTACAAGCAAGCAAGAAGAAATAAATCTAGTCTCTCCCAAGGTTCATCATCCTAGTCCATGGTCCATCCTTTCTCCTAAGACCCTTCTCCTTCAACCGAGCCTTGTTGGCCCTCCTCTCATCTTGTGTTGCCGGTGAACTAACGTTTATGACATTTGGTATCGAGCCAATACTATGGCTTCGCTATCGAGAATTTCAAGGCTATGAGGGCCACTCTCAACAAGATGAGTCTTTGGCGTGAACGACATGAAAGCCATCTTGGCGGACATATAGCGCTATGGTGGCCAAGTGATTGAAAAGGAGAAGGAGGAGGCACGGCGGCACTACTCACCGTCTGCATGGGAGACATCTATGATTTTGCCGTGACTTCGCATCGTCGACCTCGTTTGCTCGTGGTTGCACAAGCGGTGTCATCACCGAGGAAGAAATTTGTTGTCCAACGATTGTCTTCTCTATGCACCCGCCCGCTGTGTCTTCGTAGGTGCGATGCATGGCGGATGTCGAGACCACAACATCACGTTTTTCCACCATGAAGCATCCTATGGTGGGAAGAGCGTCCTTCGCCTGCTGCGCAGCTTTGTCCATCCGCCGACGTCTCTGGAACATCAAGACACGCCGCCAGGAGCCGCAGATCCTCGTGCTTTGTCTATTGGGCGTTGTGGACCATTTTCCATGCGATGTTCATCGGCGCCATGACCTCTTGTCGACATGGGACACCTCGGGTTGCAGACATGGCCGCCACTCTGCAGCTCGAGGACGAGCTGCTTGTTCGGAGGGATGAAGTGTCATAGGCATGGGCCTAGGGGAGCTACGACCATGCATTATGGGTAGAAATTCTGTTCACATGGCCTGGGGAGGGGGGGGGGGGAGAGGACGAGGAAGGAGGGAAGGGGAGGAGGAGCGGCGGTGGTGGTCTTTGGCGGCCTTGCGGCGTGCGTGAAACAAAGGGCAGAGGCGGCATCACAACTCTGCATCTTTGCCCTATATTCGTAGGCAGCTGGTGTACGTGGCTACTAGGCTGGGCTTTGTTGGTGCTCTCAATGGGAGGCGGCGGCGTCGCGTGAAGCGAGAGGTAGAGGCAGCATGGAGCAATCCTCCCATCTCCTAGCCAATCTCGCCGTCGAGCCCCGGAGAGGAGTCGCCCGCAATGCACCTCTGCCACCCTCGCAAAAGCAGATCAAACCAAGTCTTTGCTCCGTTTTGCTACTCTTTTCTTCCTTCGTTTTTCGCTCTGTTCTTCCTCCCGGTTAGTCTCCCATCTTCTTCCTCCGTTTGCTTCTTTGTTCCGAGATCTTGATCCGAGTTTTTCTTTTTCTGTTTTGCTGCTATGTTCTTTCCTTCCTTTCCTACCTTCTATCGACGCAGTTTTGCTACTTTCTTCTAGATCAAGATCTGAGTATTCTTCCCCTCTGATCCTGGGTAGTAGTAGGTAGTATAGTACTAACAACAGCAAGTTGTAGTAGCAGTAGAAGGCAACTAGTAGTAGAAGTAACCAGCAAGTAGTAGTAGACTAGTCGGGACTAGTCGCGACTAATCGGCAAGTCGGTAGCATGGCGACTTGACTCGACTATCGACTTAATAATCTTAGATGCATATCTTCATATTTAGAAAGTATAGATATTATCTTATCCTTAGTTGATTGGTTGCATTAGATGTGATAATTTCCATATTGTTAGGGGCTAACCTCATCTTTATAAAGAGAGGAGTCGCACCATTCATAAGCAAGCAAAAAGAAATAATCTAGTCTCTCCCAAGGTTCATCATCCTAGTTCATGGTCCCTCATTTCTCCTAAGACCCCTTCTCCTTCAACCGAGCCGTGTCGGCCCTCCTCTGTCTGATTTACCCCGATGAACTAAGGTTCATGACAGTGATACTCCTGGTTGTTTCCAGATTTTGCAGATATCCAAAGGGTAAATCAGACTGCACTACCAGCTATAACTGGCCAGAAGTTGGCAAGTCAAGTTCTAATAGAATGGATGATCCACTAGAATTTCGTGGTACTTGGACTTGATGCTACATAATCACATCCACAGTTCTACTTCCTGCTGGTGTTTTAATGCAGTAATACCATGTTTCTCCACAATTTGCAGATTTTCAGGATGGTAAATCAGGATGTTCCACTAGTTTTATCAGGAGAGGGTGGCAAATCAACTTTTGGTAACATGGATGATTCTTTGCGGACTGGTTTGTACACCTTTACTTAACTGCTAGCTTGAATATGTGTTGCATGGTTCCTTTCGTGTAAGCAAATCAGGAAGAACAATAGATCGTAGTTGTTATGCACCTATGGTGAAAACTAGATAGGCAGAGTGGTCAACTGGGCTACTCTCTGAGCAGCAGAATTACTGTTATGCCTAGGACTACCCAAGGATCATGGATAAGCACCTAAAATATGACGATCCAATCAGCTGTTGTTGCATAAAGTTTGTAATGCTTATCACTTAACGTGCCAAATAGATAACTGGTTTGGTGCATGTGCATTTTAGAAAACAAAATAAAAGACAGACTGCTCTACTAAAACTTTTACAAATTACAAGTGGTGTTGTGCAATGCCAGGGTTAGTTGTGATTTGTGAACAATATGTTTCGTTCTTTTGAGACTAATATTCAGCTAAGGTGGATTCCTTGGGTAACCCCATAGTACAAACTTCAAATTAGCTTGCTATAGGTTTAGCAGTTTAGGTTTCAGGATGTTCTGTATATACAAATATGGTCCGTGCATACATTGTGAAGCAACTGTTGCAGAGTTGTATTAGGTGATAAGGAAAATGGTTGTTCCTTATTTCTCTGAATTCCTGATTTAATTAATTCAGGTTTAATTTACTGTGTAGGTAAATAGTTAATCTAGATACATGATGTTTTACACATTACAAGAAATATTTAACGTTTTCTGTTTCTATTTTTATATTACAATGGAACAGTCCTGTAGGCCTCCATGGTGCTCATTCTGCTTTACTTGTTCTTGCTTACTATCAGAATGATAACTGTCAATCCGAACAGCATAATTTAAAACCAAATACTTAAGAGTCCCTACAGTATGCTCCTATAGTAATTAACTAATTATCTATCAAGTAGAATGCTCATTTTTAAGAAACTCATTTTTCACAAGGTGTCTGTTGGTGATCCTTGTGGCATTAACAACTGGGATGACTTGCACAACTACTCTTATTGATTTAGAATCATGTGCTTTATATTAATAACAATGTCATCTTGATGTTTAGCATCCCAAATACTATCTATCATGAAGGCCCCATCGGAAATCAGATTTTCTCAAAGCATTCCAGCTGCACAATCATGTTCATCAGCATCTTCTGAGTCAAAGATAACGCTTGATGTGAGTCATAGCAAGAGAGCTTCTAACATGTCAGTGATCAATAAGAACTGTTAGTGGTAATACGAACTCTGGATTGTCTCACTGTGCTACCCAGCTTCGTACATCAGTGCAATCTTGCTTGAAGTTAGAAACTGTGCGGGCAAAGAGCTCAGTAAGCACTCATCATCGGAATGAATCATCAGGGAATGATCATCAGATCATCATGTAAGTGTTTTTTTTTATATTTATATCCTAGAACATTGCCTTCTGGACATTAAGCTAAGCTCCAACATGACAAATAGAATAACAAATAAATAATTGCTTTAATGATGCTTTTTAGGAGACAAGCAGGTTTTGAGGGTCTGGAATTGGCTATGGTAGATAATCCAGCATTTGACATGTCCAATGTGAAAGAGAAGAAACTAGATTCATCAAGCAAACATCATACTGGGAATTCTAATGGTACCGGAAGTTGCTTTAATTACTTTCTTTGACTTTGGATCCGACTTATACATTTTTCAAATCTTGCATGTCATTTGAGAGTACACGACAAATGTTGCTTATGTTGATCCATATTTGACAGGTTCTGCGCCAGTTCGTAATGTTACTACCATCCTGGGCTTGCGAGAAGACAAATGTGGACCTGCAGGCCAGGTTTGCATTGCACCCCAAGCTGTGAACTTTTCCCTGAGGAGCAAAGTTTTACCTCTGTGATTTTGAGAAAGTTACAGCTTCATTGAACACCTTCCTGGTTTATAATATATTGACTGCCCACAGCTGCAGCTTCTTTATCATCAGATCAGACTGCGAACATACTAGTTTCTAGTGTTGCATCGTACTATGTTAGTCATTTGACTAGCTGTGCATTTGCAGCTCAGTGCATATAACAGAGCGGTGGACGAGAAATGTGGCAGTGACCCCTTCTTTGCTCCAAGCAACCTGACATGTAGAGATCCCCAGATTCAGAGCTTAATAGATGACTGTCCTTCGTTTGATCTTGGCTTCTAATGGAAGGTACAGCTCTATTTTATACTCCACAATACCATTAGATAACATAATTCAGGCTGTTTGCTTCACGGCTTCAACATAGTGAAGCATGTCTGATGTTGACCCAATTTTGTCTTGGTTTGAAAATTGCCTCAGAAAAATATCTTGATTGTACTTTTAGATAATTTGAATTAGTCTCATAGGGCACGCCTTAACAAAGCTTGATATTTGGGCATCATTCATGTGGCACATTTTGAAGTCTTGAAGCAAGGTGGAAAAAAAATCTTGAAATATTATCCAAACAGTAAACTTCAGTTTTCATAAGGCGAGGCAACTTTTGTCCATGACTTACAAGCATATTTATCTATTTATGTAACGAAAACGATGTTTTCACAGTAGTACATTAGAAGCTTCTGCTGCCCCTTTCCTCTCACTGGAAGCCGGTCAGTGCACATGGTGGTGAAAAGGATTCGCGTCCTAGTCGTGGACCAACAACCGCTGAATTTATGTGCGGTTAAGTTAAACCACTGGCTACTTGGCCTGTATCTCGACTCTCAAGTAGGAAGCAATAGAGCATGTAGCTCACGCAAGATAACGATTACTTTGTCCAATTCATTCAAGATCAATGTGTAGACGAAAGTCTCCAAAAAGGAAAATATCTGTGTAGAAGCTGTTGATTCCTGTGGTTTCCTTTGCTTGCAAAGCTTGCCATTCCTGAAGACTGTATCTTAATTTGCTTTGCTTTTGCTTTACTCCCAGGGTGTCGTTAGGGTTCCTTGGCCTTTCAAACCTCCTTTGTTGCTCCTGGAGAATGGATGTTGTGAGGGTACACAGAGTTGTAACAAAACAATGGGCCGGCCAAGCTGGGATTAATTCTTCATTGGTGGGCCTTGGTTAGGATCAGGCAAAGGCAGCAGTTTTGTGAAGAAAGACGAGTTCGGCGGGTAAAGTGGTGATCTTGAGTGAGTGCTTAAGATTGCACCGTACAGTTTTTGTGGGGACACCCCTGATTTTCTATGTGTCCTGTATTCCCACAACTGTCTAGGATTCCACTTGCGGTTAGAATGATATATTGCACAAGCTTTGGTAATAAAAAATATTTTATATAGCGGCGGAAATATGGCGCATCAGCCAGTTTTACATCAGGGTTTTAGGCCAAAAGATGTTGTCTAGGATTTCAGTTGCGGTCTGAATGATACATTGCACAAGCTTCCGTGATAAAAAATATTTTATATAGCGGTAGAAATATGGCACGTCGGCCAGTTTTACATAAGGGTTGTCAGGCCAAAAGATGTACATTATGAAGAACCAATGAAAGCCGCACAGGCAAGCCTGGGCGTAGACGCAACTCCAACTTGTATGACCTCCTTGGGAAGGTTCGTCCTCGTTCATCACGATCACCGAATGATTAAGAGTTGAGTATTTTTGTACTCAGCATGCCACAAATGCAGCAAAGCTGTATGCTTACAGACACTACTAGTATGCAGGGAATTCAAATGGATCAGGCTCTAGGTTGAGTTACTACTATATTAGTTTTTAGTAGAACAATAAAAGTAAGTTTTTATAGTTGTAAAATAGCTTCAAAAAGTTGGAATTAACTTGGTGTTGTTATCACGATTACCAACCACCACGATTACTATAATATTTCACTAGAAAATACTACTTATGCTTTGAAGTAGGAATCACCTAGAAACATGGCTCCATTAATCGGGAGCATGATATTCCAACACTTTATTGACACTGCGGAGTTTGGTCAGCTTTATGAACAAGATATGCAACATTATGATGTTATGCGCAAGTATACATGTAACATGATAGCGCGTGACTGAGTGAGGTAACAAGGTTGTTTTGTTGTTTTCATATCGAAAACCTCCACCGGTAGGGGTGTGGTCCATCAAAACAGTTGGGAATCCATTCAAGACGTGCAATCTGTTGTTTCTGTGGGGACCCTATCGTTGAGGGGATCGGTGAGTGGGACCTCCACATAGTCCATCACCAAGAGACGCGTATCCTCTGACATTGCACTTGCAATATCGCGCTATTCTGTTATCAGAATAACGTTGGTTAATGGCCGTTGAATCAGCAAGACTAAGATCGCGTGCGGTACTATCTTTAAGCGAAAACATTGTGGCAAAATCTTGCAGTTGATCGTAATGTAAGATCAGATCTTGTAGATTGATTGATCTCGTTCGTTCTTCTTGAATCGAACGGCTTAGATCGTCGCAATGTTATGACACTATTGCTCTCTACCATTTCCTTTGCAATGTCAGAGGATCTGAATCCATCACCAAGCCACCCTCTATCTCTTGAGGGCGTGTGGTTCCTACATAGGAGTTCACTAGTGAAAACTCGATAATATAGACCAGCATACTAAGCCAGGTTTCGATGAGACGAACATGTGGTTGGGCGATCAACTATGTTTCTCACTGGCACAAGGTTCTAATCCTTATACACTTCAGGTGAGGCTACCATTCACAAGCCGACGTGTGCATCATCATTAACAAAATACGGCCTTACGTCAGAACATAATACAACCTTACGCCTAAACATAATATGGCCTTACGCCAGAATAGATGCGCACACAGTCACTTTACACAAACCAAGTCCTCGCCCTTAGCTTAATCTTTTCAAATAAACAAATCGGCATTTCACCATACGACGATACACCAGGTTCATTTTGTAAGTGACATGTCCTACTGCTACGGTGTGAATAACCTGTCTGTCATCTAACCTAGGTTTTGTTGAGGTGGAATTGGCATAACAATCAAGGAGGGTTTTTACCTATAGTATTATATGGGTCATAACTATCATCCAATTTATTGCAAAATATTTTTATATGAAATTATTCATGCATTCCTATTAACTACGAAAATAACATACTTATATTTAAATGAGTTCAACATAATCAAAGGTGATGTGGCCCAGATATTCTCTACTAATTCTTTGTGTTTATTTAAGTCCATGTGCATAGGTTGGTGGAAACGACAATAGAAAGCATGCTACGCAAGAAGTTTGCGATATGCAAGAGGAAATTCAAGCTATTCTTACTGTAGTGCATGCCAATCTATGCATTTTTTAAAAAAAATAATATATTTTAAAACAAGGATTACATAAATAAATAGTCGAAAAGAAAAATTACAAAACTAGACCTCTGTCGCCAATTGAATTAGCAATAGGGAGTTGTCGCCCATGGAACAGTGTCCTGTCACCGATTCAGCTTCCTGTCGCAAATTGATCTAGTTTTGTAAAAAAAATTTGACTATTTATTTATATAATTCTTTTTATGTATGGTGGAGTGCATACATGTGTGTGTGAGGTGCCGCATGGACCTAGGCTGGACTCGTACATGCACAAAGATCAGGAGCAGTCAAACCAGGGTGCTTGCACTTTCCTTTTGCTGTATGGGTTTTGCTTCGGATAGGAACTTTGAAAGGATCAGCAGTGCGAACAGAGCTCCTATTTTCATGGTATTCGGATTTGTTTGAGATAAAGAGGATCTTAATTTATACGGAGAACGGGAGGTCCAGACTTCCACGCCAAGGAACAGTGGCGGAAGCGGAACTAGGACTGTTCATTTCAAAACCAAACCGAAAAACCGCACCGAATACACCGAACCGAACAGGTCAACTTGGTTTGACCTGTTTTTGGTACGGTTTTTGAAATTTAGGTTTTTTGGGGGGAAAACCGGCTGAAAACCGAAACGCCAAATGCCGCTCTTTTTCCGCACGCGCGTAGTTGAATCGGTGGTTCGGCGCCGCTCCGCTGGCGCTCGGGCTCGGCCGCTCGGCTCGGGGAGGCCCATGCCGCCATGCGTGATGCGGCCCTTAGAGACTTAGAGGGCAGAGGCAGAGCTGGCCATTTCTTCCTATTCCTAGTTCTTCCCTCCGGCTGCTAACCCTAAGTGGCTAAGTCCCTAGCATCTGGAGACTGGAGAGAGGGTGGAGAGACTGGAGTGGCGGCGACTGGCGAGTGGGGTGGCGGCAAACGGCGGTTCGCCGGCTCTCTGACTCTCCCTCTTCCTCTCTGCCTCAGCGCCTCTGGATCCGGGCTCCGGCCCTTTGGCCTCTGCGGTCCGCGCCTCCGGGGCTCTGCCTCCATTCCAGTAGACAACCGGCGGCGGCGCTACTGCGGCTGCCTGCTACGGTCCTCCGCCGGTTCGCCCTCCTATCGTCCTGCCCTGCCCTCCACCTCTAGGTCCTCCACGGATCGCCCATGAGTCATGACGGCCGACGGCGCTGGGCCTCCCCGCCCGGTTCCACTTCAAGTAACCAAGTTCCAAGCCTCCAAGGTAACTCACTAATGAGGCTCTGACCTCCCCCAATCCCCCTTCAATCCTTCATGGTTTGATCTTTCAATCTTTGATGAATCATTGATGCCTTGATGGCTGATGCGGTGCGTGAGCCCTGATGGAGATGGATTGATGGTTGTCGGATTTTCATTTCTGGATCGAGGATTTAGGGTTGCACAGTGCACACTTGCATTGGAAGTCTGGATCGTGCAATTTTTACCAACAACGGAGTCAATAGGATCGTGCAATGTAAATTTCTTTGTCAATCACTGTCAATTGCTACTTTGTTTGTTGTGATGATGATATGGGATCATACTGTCCACTGTCAATCATTAAATTGCTAATCACTAATCCACTGCAATGTAAATTTCGGATGTATGAGTTTGATGATATAGAGATTCTTCTGTTCTTTGGGTCATTTAACGTGGGCAGTGATGAAGCTGTTGGACCCAATCAAGTCCTAAACACTGGCAAGAAACAAATGAGTTCGGATCGGAGATATGGAGCCACTTCACACGACTTGAAGATGATGGAACAAGGCTAAGTGCAACTATTGCTCTCGGGTGCTCAAATGTGATTCGCAAAAGAACGGTACCTCCTCACTGGTCTCTCATGCAAAATGTTGTAAGATGCATCCTGATAGGAGCAATAATCAAACTCAACTAAGCTACCAACATAGTGTAGATGGAAGTAGTTGTGTAGTTCCTTGGCAATACAATGCTGAAGAAGTTAGGGCAGCATTTACTCGCATGATAATTATAGATGAAATTTGCCTTTTATATTTCGAGAAAAAGAAGGTTTTAAGGACTTCATTTCCAAAGCTTGTCCTCGGTTCAAAGTTCCATCTAGGATAACAATGTATAGAGATGTTCTATGCCTTTATGAAGATGAGAAAGCAAAGCTAAAGAAATATTTTAAGGATTCTCATCAAGCAGTTAGCCTCTGGCAAACACAAGAACATCTTCAACTCTTCAAAATTACATGGTTCTCCTTGCACACTACATTGATAGCAATTGGCAACTTAACAAAAAAAATCCTTAGCTTCTGTTTGGTAGACAGCCACAAAGGGGAAGACATCGGGAAAGCACTAGATAAATGCTTGCTTGAGTGGGGTATTGAGAATGTGTGCACTATCACTGTAGATAATGCTAGTTCAAATGATGGTGCTATAGGCTACATGAGGAGTTCTTTGTCAAATCGTGGTGCTACTTTTGCAAAAGGTAGACATCTTCACATGAGATGTGTAGCTCATATTATAAATCTTGTGGTGCAAGATAGGTTGAAGATAATGGCTCCTTCTATTTCCGTATTAGTAGTGCTATCAAATATGTGAGAAGCTCCCTGCGAATGAATAACTTCAAGAAATGTGTGCAAATCGGCAAGGTGGAAGAAAAAGGTTTGGTGTCTCTTGATGTGTGCACTCGATGGAACTCAACATATCTTATGTTAGAGAGTGCCGTGGCTTTTGAGAAGGCATTTGAAAGGCTTGAACTCCGGGACCCTCGTACAAAGCAGTAATTGGTTGTGAATGGGGTTCCAAAACATAATGATTTGGTGTTTGCAAATGAATTCAAGGTCTTTCTAAAACATTTTTTTGACCTTCTAGAAAAAGTTTTCGCACGAAGTATGTTACTTCCAACACTTTCTTTGAAGATATTGCTGGTGTTAATTATTTATTGTTCAATTTGAGTCCACGTGAGGATGATGATGATGATGATAATCATGATGGGCTGCTGGCATGAAGAAAAAATACGATAAGTATTGGGGGGATCCTAAGAAGATGAATGATTTAATTTTTATTGATGCAATGCTTGATACTAGGTGCACACTTTTTCCTTTTTTGTGTATTTTATCAAGATATCACCAATCTGGTTATTTTATCATTGACTAATCTTACTTTTGTTTAATGTTTATGCAATGACCAAACAATTTGATTATTTGCGATATTATCAACTCGACATATGGCCGATTAAAGGTGACAAGATATGGGACAAGGCTCTCAAGGCATTCTTAGATCTTTTAAAGAATACAAGAATTTGTATTCTCCTCAAGTTGGAAGCCAATGTGATGGGCAAGTTTCATCACAATCACAAACTAGTGGTAGTGCTACTGAGCATTCAAAATCTGATTCTACAAATATAATGAGGTCTTTATACAACAAGAGAATGAAAGTTTCTAGTGGTGGCAAATTTGAATTGGACAAATACCTTGCCGAAGATGCCGAAGATGATGTTAAAGGTTTTGACATTCTCTCTTGGTGGAAATGCAGTTCACCTCGTTTTCCTGTCCTTTCACGCATGGCTAGTGAGATATTAGCAATCCCCATATCAACTGTTGCTTCTGAATCAGCTTTTAGTACTAGTGGTCGTGTTCTCGATGATTTTAGAAGCTCCTTGTCTCCATTAACACTCCAATGCTTGATATGTGCACAAGATTGGTTGCGTGGTTCAAAGCATATAAATGTTGAAGCCGATCTAGCGGATCTATCTCAATTTGAAGGTACTATAAGTCTAGGCATCATATTTCTATTTATGAGTGTTACAAAAGCTCAACTTATTATCTTCTTTTTGTGTCATATTGATATTGTCATGTAGGTATCGGGGAGATGGTCCAATATGACGATGTGGAAGATATTCCAACAGCAAGTGTCTTCTCCTCGGACTTTGGTATTTAACTTTGATGCTTGAAGAACTATGAAATTGGACTATGTAGACCGTAATATGAGTAATCTTTTGTAATTGTTTATTTGCTATTTGGACTGTTGGATATTTTGGACATTGAACTGAAGTTTCGAACTATGGACTAAATTACTGTGAGCATGCTTGCTAGTTAATGGTTATTACTTTGTATTTCCTTAATCCTTGCCAACTTGATGTTGAATCAATGGACTGAATCTTGAATTCTTGATGTAGTAGTTAATGATTGATGGTGTAGTAGTGTACTTCTTTGTTGAATCAATGGATGAATCTTGAATACTATGTCGTGACATTGCCGCTGGTTGATCTGTGATCTCCATGCAAAGATTGTTTTGGATCGCTCACTCTGGTGCTCTTCTTTGGATCGGATCGAGGCGAGGCGAGTCGCGATGAGGCTGAGCCTGGGCGATTGACGGTTTGGATTCGGGCTGGATCTTCTTTGCTTGGTGCTTGACTAGTTGACTGCTTGGCTGCTTGGTAATGGCTAGTAATGCCTTGATGGCTTGATGTGGTGCAACTTGACCACCACCACTACTGGCGATAATGGCACTACTGACCGAGCATCTTGTGTCAGTGGCTGAAGGCAGCGTCTAAAGAAGATACTGGCGGCCAAAGTCGACGAGCAGCGAGCACAAGAAGAAGCCGATAGCGACAGAACGCAGAGACAGCAGACCAGCCTGACAGACCATAGGCGCAATAGATCGCTGCGCCCGGTCTTCACCGACTCACTGCTTGCTTTGTCATTCGCAATTCGCGTCGTCGTTCGCAATTCGCGTCGTCGTTCGCAATTCGCGATAACTTTGGTAAATATGGTATTTACCGATACCGCACCGAAACAAATTGGGATTTACGAAACCGAACCGTATTTTTAAAAACACCATATTTATCAAGTAACAAAACCGTATTTATCACGTATACCAGTATATACCGAACCGAACAAACTGAAAAATCGAGCGAACACCCTCGTGAAACCAGAAATTGAAGGCAGGCGAACTTGTACTTATAGAATTCCTACAAGACAACATTCAAATGGAAACAAAGCATATGCCATTTGATCTTAGAAGTTAAATTCCTACAAGACAACATTCAAGTGGAGAGTGCATCTTGGCGCCCACAAGAACACCATGAACGAATCCATCTTTTATGACCGAGGAATGCAACTATCTCGCCAACTCAATTAAATTGATGAAGCGAAAATGGAAACAAAGCATCATCATTTGGTCTTAGAAGTTAGAAACATTCTCCTCACCTCACTTCCTCGGTCTCGTCTCGGTCTCGATCTCGGTCACCTCTGCGGCTCTCGATGCGAGGGTAGTGAGGTTATGAGCTTCTGACGGGTCGATGGTCGACGGTGCGCGTGGCGACGACCTGCGGCCACGCCTTAGCACCTACCTTGGACCCGTGGCCTCAGCCCCTCGTCTTGAGCTGCTGCAGCTTGACACATTGCTACCACCCCGACCCGTAGGAGGTAGGCCTTCTTGGCGGCTCGGCTCGGCTCAGACCTCGGTGTCTTGGCGGTGTGGCGTCTGACCCTCGCCTCCATGGCGTAGCCCTCCTCGCAGCGTCGTCGCGACCAGACCCATTGTTGGCCTTCTTGTTGGCGGCTCATTGCGCCCCTTTCGGTTGGCGATTGCCCTCGGCCCTGAGATGCGGTGGCGCCTGACTTGACGGGAGGAACAACAGAACAAGTACAAAAGAGAGGAGGAATGGGGATTAGAGAAGAAATCAGAAATGGCCAAATGGGGATTCCGAATTGGGGAGCTAATTAGGGATTTAGCCTTTCCGAATTGGGGAGCTAATTAGGGATTTAGCCTTAGCCTTTAGGGTTATCACCTGTGTTGGCTTGGGCCTTGGGCTAATGGGCTGCCTGCCTCGGATGCCCACCTACCTGACCATGGATGTCATGGCGTGCTGCATGGCTGACTTGCTAAAGGCTTAAGCCTCATGGAGTCTGGCGATGGATGCCACCATATTTGGCAGTGGTGGGGAGGGTGCTCTTAGAGACAGGCGGCCGCCTGACTTGCCCGTGGGTGGTTCATTCACGCCAAGGAAGAAGCGGCTCTCTTTTTTCCGCCGCACAAGGAAAAGGATCTACCAGGAAATATGGCCCATGAATTGCTTGTGTTTTCTCCTCGTACCATTCTATCTTGGAGCAAATTGCTCAATAGCACTGCACACATATCACGAGTTAGAATATAATATCAATATGTCACTGACATGTGGTATCATGACTCATTTGTTATTCTCACATTAGATATTATTATCTAATTTATACATGATTGCAATGTTAGTGAGCAAATTTTCCCTCATGAATTAGGTTGGGGCCCACCTGGCAGTCCTAGTTTACAAGGTCAAGATGGCGCTCCACAATTTCATGTAGGAAAATTGAGTCGCTAAGTTTTCTTTTTAAATTAGGCCGTTCGAAATCTGAACATGCCGACATGTAAAAGGTACTAGAAACCCTCGCGCGTCTTGGTGCGCGGAGTCGAAGACACGAGCGTTTGATTAGGACCAAGGAACAGCCGACGATATCTTTTAAGTTAACATGACTTGAGTCTATCTAAACATACAGTAATAAAACATCTACATATCTCGTAGTAATAAACATATACATATGCCTTGAGGTCCTCTACATGAATTCAAGTTTTATCTATGGCAGTTGTTATGAAGATGTATGGTGTGTTGCACATTAAAACTGAAACATGTATATTCTGTAAAAATAATGTGTCGTTAACTATTCTGTAAAACATATACTATTCTGTAAAACTAAGGTGTTGTTTACTAATGTGCATCATAGAGGGTTTCATTTGATTCAACCCTTCCATAGGAGAACAGAAAATGATATGACAGTTCAACATCGAGCATCGGGGATCTATCTGGAAATTTGGGGAGAAGCGAGCGTAGTTATATATCAAATTTAAAACATAGAAGCAGTTCATCGCTTGAAGCAAACCAATAAAGGTGTGTCTGCATGATTGGACAAAAAAACACATTTTCACATGGAAAACAAAGGGTACCTGATAGTGCTTTATTCAATAATGAACCACTAATTAGGAGTGTGACAGGTATCCGTTCAAACACCTACATGAAAAAACAAGCATGATAAATTGTTTGTAAATGAACATTGAAATAATTGAGAAATCTGGAGGGGAAAAAACATAGTTAAGTACTAGATGAATAACACACAATTTGTTTTTTAACATACCGAAATACGAAAGGATATTCCCTTAACAGTGCTATGCCGCTTTGTAGAGTTGTCTTCTACAGAAGCAGAAGAATTGTCACCATGCAATATTGCAGGCTGAGTCTGCTCATCTGATAATGTAACCTAAACAAATATTTCATACAACTCTTAGCAAGAGATCGGTGTATGGATGATGTAATTTCAGAATAAGAATAGGTGATAGATTAATACAGAATCTAACATTAATAGAAAATGACAAACAATCAGTTTTACACAATAGATTAGAAGCATAGAAAAATAACTAGCCTAACTTCAACATCTAGAATGCACCATATTCGTGTCAAAGACCACGAATTTTAGTATGTAAAAGTAGATATCTAAGCACGGAAGCTAGAGAAAGCGCCAAATAGCATCGTAACAATAATTAACACATAAATATAGGTTTGTTCTTAAAAGAAACGAGAAGAAAGGAAATGACAAACAATCGGTTTACACAATAGATTAGAAGCACGAGAAAAATGTCTTGCACGACCTCAACATTTGGAATGCAAGTGGCAACCGAGGCTCGATACCAAGATGATACGTGGGATGCGGATCTTCACGACGTAAGATCGATGATAACTGTGGATCCGTGCAACTTGACGAACCGATGGCGCCAACCACTGTCAAAACAGCAACCTGCGACAAAAGAATTCGCCCAACCACTCGCTCGTGACCCCGTCTACCTGACCACACAAAGTAGATGTGTCACTGTTCCTACAAAACACAAGAAATCACAAGAACAACAGGGTTGAGAACGCCCAATCCCCCTCTAGGTTGCACTGTATGTCAAACCTTAGGAAGAACAAGCGTATAGCTCTCTTTCTGAAATAATATATTCATATTCGTGGTGGTCTCAAAAAGTCACGAGTACAAGAAATATATAGTGCCAGGCGACTTGACAATGATTAGGGATGGGCAAAACAAACACGTACTATGACTCATACCTTAAGTTCGGACTCAAAAAATAGAAACTTCCTAATTTATCTCGGCATACTATTCTAATTACATGCGAGATGTCTTTAGCGACCAATTTGATCACGGACGTTATGTTGGTCAAGGGCCACGAGTCTGAGCCATGCTTGGCTTTCATTAACGTGGCTCATAAAACTTCCCTTCGGTTTGCATGATGTCCTTCCTTTTGTGCATGCACAACATGCATGCATTTGAATGCACATTTTTCCTAAAGCATGCATGCACTACTACAAAAGGCTAATACTGGATGCTTCATCACAGATGGTTGCCCAAAACCGTCTGTATTACATGCAATCACAGAGCGGTTTTGGTTTTGCTACCGTCGTTCTTGGCTAATGCTAAAACCGCTCGTGAAGAGGTCATATCACGAGACGGTTCATGTTGAAAACCGTCGTGAAGTATCACGAGCGGTTACGAACAAGAACCGTCGTGATATTACTAAATATCCTGAGCGGTTTCAACAAACAACCGCTCTGTGATACTTCACAAAGCGGTTTTAATAATAAACCGTCTATGATATGAGACCATATCACGAGCGGTTCTATTGTGGAACCGTCGTGATAAGTCCCTTTATTAGTAGGAGCCGCTAGGATTTATGCTCTAACTCGTCACTCCTCGGCGTCCTTACTCTTGTCCGTTCCTCCCCACCCTAGTGACCCGTCGCCGACGCCACCATGCATTCTTCCCGTCGCCGACGGTTGTGACACCATGATAAGAGTGGCTTTTTCAGTGTCACCGTTGTGCCACAACTACGGTGACATTGCGCGCCTTCCCCTATTCCTCCTCCCCCCGGCGTGCGCGACCCCGGCTACCTCTCTACCGGTGATGTTGAGGTAAAACAGATCTATCACCTATTGGTTTGTCTTTGTTGGTATTCATGTGAACCGAGCTCCTCCTCCCTCTCGCCGCTAGCTCCGTACCTCGAGATCAAGCTCCCTCCTCCTGCGCCACGGATCAAGCTCCCATCCTCCTCATTTGCAGCCAGCCACAGCTCCTCCTCCTCTCGCTGCCTACTCGTGCGCTACCTCGGACCTCGCGCCTCCAACCTCTCCGGCTCTCCCACTAAAACGTAAGTCCCTTCTTGTCTTCTTGATGTTTGTGCGGTTGTTGGTTGATCTTGATGGTGATGGCCATTGGCTAGAACTCAAATGTTAAATGTGTAATACATACATGTAGAGAAGTAGAGAAATTATAAATATAAATGAATACAATGATTTTGCACTTGTGTTGATTGCTGATTGCTGAATGAGTGAATTCAGAAGTGTAAGTGTTGTCTGCTATTGAAGTATTGGGCTGTTGATATGTATGGGCTTGAAAAGCATCTAGGCCCCTAAAAATTGTTTTGGTAATTAATGACAATATGTGATTATAGGATTAACAAGTTTATTGAGTATTTACAAGGTTAAGTCCCATTGGTGAATTTGTTAACACAAGGATGCATGCCAAAGGAGAATATGAAGATCCACAAGACTCAAAGCAGTACAAATAGTCTAGGTTCCTCTTCTTCCATTTTCTGGGTCTTAGGAGTTTAGTTGGAAGACCGGATTATAGGTTAAATGCCGTACTATTAAGAGGATCAAAGCTAGTAGTTTGACAAACATGTTCTTGTGGCATATGGATCAATTTAGGACCATGCATGCATTTGAATTTGAAATTTAAATTGATTTGAGTGGTTTTGAACTTGTCCTAAATCGGTCGTCTGCTTGTGAAATCGGTTGTCTGGGATTGCGGTCGTTCAAATTTGTGCGGCGGTTCAATAAAACCGATAGCTCTGCAAATATGACTTAAACCCTCTCATAGAAATCGGTCGTATGCCGTCCGTGCCTAACGATCGTGCCGTTTTCTTGATCGTTCCGATTTTTATGAGCGGTTCAATAAAAGCAGAACAAGTGTAAAATCGCTCGAAACTCTTCGAAAATCGGACGTTCGATTTTGGGAGCAGTTATACCTGCAAACTGCGGTCATTCCGATTTTTGTATGCGGTTCAATATTTCCGAACCCTTGCAAATCTTGGCGATTCGCGAAACCCTCACGATCGGTCGTATCAGATTCGTATAATCAGACAACTGGCAAAATCGGACGTCTGCGACCTTGCTATGATCGTTCATTTGGGAGTTCAACGGCTAGTAAATCTTTTTAGTATCTGCTGTAGCCGTTGGCATCGCGTTGACAGAAATGATGCGACCGCACCTTTACTGCGGTCGTTCGATTTTCCACGAAAGTTGGGGATTCGTCTCCAACGGTCTCTTTTGTTGGTGTGGGCTATAAATACCCCCAACGCTGCTCTGAACAATTATCTTTGGAGTTCTTTGAACATTCATAGAGCCTTGAGAGCTTAGTGCACCCACTCAACACTCAAAACCTCTTGTGCATTCATTGTGAGTTTGTTGAGATTCACTCAAGTGCATTCATACTCCTAGTTGATCCATTTGCACTTAAGTGCGGTCAAGTGAAGACCGGTGATCTATTACTCTTGGAGTGTTGCCGCACTCCTAGGCGGCTTAGCGGAGAGCACGGTGATCTCTTCAAGAAGATTGTGAAGAGGCCGGTGCAAGCTTGTGAGTGGTTGGTGTTCGCCATCTCGGGCGGAGGAAGAACAACCATAGTGATCGAGGAAGGCTTAATTAGTGGAGCCGCTTGAGGTGTCAAGCTTCCTCAAGCGTGGACTAGTGAAGACCGGCAAGTCTTGATACCACGGAAAAACATCTTTGTGTCTTTGTGGTTATTTCTAGTCTTTACTTTTCGCATTTATATTTCTAGCTTGTTTATTGTGATTAAATAGCTTAGCTAGAAGTATAACTTGTTTAGACTAAGATATTAATTGGCTTAAATTGTTAAATTGTTAAAAGTTTAAAACCTCCTATTCACCCCCTCTAGTCGGTTATCCTTGATCCTACAAGTGGTATCGAGCTTGGTCTCTCATTAATCTAGACTTAACCGCCTAAGAGAGAAAAGGATGGCTAGTGAGGGAATCGCTATAGGAAAGGCTCCTTTCTTTGATGGCTCAAATTATGCTTATTGGAAAATTAAAATGTCAATCTATTTAAAGGCCATGAGTCCGAAAATTTGGAAAATCGTAAATGAGGGTTACGTTATGCCTCTTAATCCACTACTCCCCACGGAGCAAGAGGGCGTAATGGTCATTTAGATGCCCAAGCTATGAATGCTCTATTTGGAGCTTTGGCGCGGATGAGTTCAATAGAGTGAGCAACTTGGAGAACGCTCATACTATTTGGACCACTCTCTCGAAATCCATGAGGAACATCCACGGTCAAAGAAGCCAAATTGCATAGGCTTCGGATTAAATATGAGACATTCATGATGTTGCCCAATGAAAACATCAATGAGATGTATTCAAGACTCAACAACATTGTGAATGAGCTCAAAGGCCTTGGGACTAACCTTCTTGATGTTGATATTGTGCGCAAGATGCTTAGGGCTCTCCGGATAAATATGAGGCGTTGGTGGCGCTATTTCTCAACTCACCCGAGTTGCCAAGGATGACACCAGCGGGGCTTTTGGGCAACCTCATCACAAATGAGTTGTTCAAAAGGATAAGGAAGAGCTATTGGAGACATCTTCATCAAAGAAGAAGATCACCGCTTTCAAAGCGAAGCGGAATCAAGTGATGATGAGAAGGAAGAAGATGAATCCGACGAGGAGTATGCACTCCTTGTGAGAAAAATGAAGAGGTTCATGAAGAGACGTCCAAATCGAAGCTACAACTTTGACAAGTACAAGAAGGGGCAATCCTCAAGTGACAAGAACCGTTATAGCAACATTCGATGCTATAATTGCGAAGAGAAGGGGCACATTGCTTCCCGTTGCCCCCAAAAGAAGGAGTACAATGGCAAGAAGAAGCTTTTCAAGAAGCTTCACAAAGGTGGCAAGCATGAAGCCCACATTGGAGAGTGGGATTCAAATGATGAGTCAAGCGACTCCGATTAGATGAGGAAGAGTCCCCAAGAAGAAGGGACTAGTCGGCATCGCTATCAAAGAAGCTCCTTCGCTATTCTCTACTCCTACTTGCCTCATGGCAAAAGGAGATAAGGTAAAACCCTTTATTAGTGACGAACCAACTTATGATGAATTAATGGATATGCTTGATGATTTAAATGAATATCTTGGAAAAGAAAAATCAAAATATAAAGTCTTAAATAAAGAATACTTTACTCTAAAAGATTCTTATATGGAGCTTAAGAAACTCACAACTTGCTTATCCAAGAAAATTCACATAAGTCTTGTTCTAGTATAGGGATTACATGCGATATTATTAATAAAATGCCTAGTATAGAAATTGCTAAGACTAGTGCATCCACTTCATGTGATGACCTACTTGCTATGCCATGTTGCTCTAGTGTTGATTCAAATGTTAACTTAGCAAATGCTTGTGATCCTTTGCTCATTGTTGAAAATCATGAACTAAAAAACAAGTGACCAAGCTAAGCAAGAGCTTGGAAAGATGTTTTAAGGGTAAGGCCACTCTTGACAAGCTCTTAAGCGAGCAAAGATGTTCATTCAACAAGGAAGGTCTTGGGTATGTGCCTAAGAAAGGTAAGAAGCCGATAAATAAGCCTACAAGTTTTGTGAGGCAAAATGGTAGGTATTGCTATAAGTCTTGGGAAATAGGACATATGCAACAAAATTGTCCTAAGGGTAAGGTTCCATCTCTTGGTATATATGATTCATGCTATATGCTTAGAAAATCTAAGAATGGTAAAGTAATTGCTCATTTTGTTGGCACTTCAATTATGGGCGCTAAAAAGAATGCTATTTGGGTGCCTAAATCCTTGGTTACTAACCTCCAGGACCAAAACAAATTTGGGTACCTAAAAGAACTTAACTCTTGTTTTGTAGGTGAACTATAAGACCGTGGAAAACATTGGGTGCTTGATAGTGGATGCACTCAACACATGACCGGTGATAGAAAAATGTTCACCACATTCGAGAATGGAAAAGGAGTAGACAAGATCACTTTTGGCGATAATAGCAAAGGAAAGGTATTAGGATTGGGTAAAATCGCTATCTCAAATGACCTCTCCATTTCTAATGTTTCTCTAGTAGAATCATTAAACTTTAACTTGCTATCCGTTGCTCAAATCTGTGATCTTGGACTAATTTGTTCTTTCTCAAGTGAAGGTGTAACCATATCTAATGCAAAGGATAGCTCTTTAGCTTTCAAAGGCTTTAGATTTGGAAATCTCTATTTGGTTGATTTTAGTTCAAGTGAATCTTGTTTAAAGACTTATTTAATGGCAAAAACCTCATTGGGTTGGCTTTGGCATAGAAGGCTAGCTCATGTTGGAATGATTCAACTTAAAAAGCTTTTCAAACATGATTTAGTTGTTGGCTTGAAAGATGTGAAGTTTGAGAAAAATAGACTTTGTAGTGCTTGTCAAGCCGGTAAGCAAGTCGCTAATTCTCATCCCTCCAAAAGTATCATGTCAACTTCTAGACCATTGGAACTCTTACATATGGATTTGTTTGGGCCAACAACCTATAAGAGTATCGGGGGTAATAGCTATTGTTTAGTCATTGTGGATGATTACTCTAGATATACATGGGTATTCTTCCTAGATGATAAAAGTGAAACCTCCGGGATTTTCAAAAGATTTGCAAAAAGGGCTCAAAATGAATTTGATTTCAAAATAAAGAAAATCCGTAGTGATAATGGTACCGAGTTCAAAAATACTAAAGTGGAAGACTTTTGTGATGAACTTGGTATAAAGCACGAACTTTCCACAACCTACACTCCGGAGCAAAATGGAGTTGTAGAAAGGAAAAATCGTACATTAATTGAAATGGCTAGGACAATGCTTGATGAATTTAATACTTAGATAGTTTTTGGTAGGAAGCTATTAACACCGCTTGTCATGCCATAAATCGTCTTTATTTGCATCGCCTTTTGAAAAAGACTTCCTATGAGCTTATTGTAGGAAGAAAACCGAACATCTCTTATTTTGAGTCTTTGGTTGTAAGTGTTATATTTTAAAGAAGGGTGTTAGTCTTTCAAAATTCGATAGTCGTTGTGATGTTGGTTTCTTGCTTGGTTACTCCTCAAATAGCAAGGCTTATCGTGTCTTTAACAAAAACTCCGGTTTAGTTGAAGAAAGGCACGATGTGCAATTTGATGAAACTAACGGCTCTCAAGAAGAGCAAGAGAACTTGGATGATGTGGGTAATGAAGCTTTGAGAAAAGCTATGGAGCATATGCAAATAGGTGACATCAAGCAGAAGATGATCCATCATCTTCTACTCAAGTTGAGGCTCCAACCTCTTCCACTAATCAAATACAAATTGATGAAGAGGAAAATGTGGAAGATGATCAACCATCCAACCTACCACCAAGAATTCACAATGCTATTGCTAAAGATCATCCAATAGATCAAATATTGGGTGATGTAAGTAAAGGTGTTCAAACTCGATCTCGTATTGCTTCTTTTTGTGAACATTACTCTTTTGTCTCTTCTATTGAGCCAAAGCATGTAGAAGAAGCACTTGAAGATCCGGATTGGGTGAATGCTATGCATGAAGAACTCAATAACTTCACCCGAAACCAAGTTTGGACTTTGGTGGATCGACCCAAGGAACAAAACATTATTGGTACAAAATGGATCTTTAGAAACAAACAAGATGAAAATGGTTTGGTTGTTCGAAACAAAGCAAGATTGGTCGCTCAAGGATATTCACAAGTTGAAGGTTTGGATTTTGGTGAAACTTTCGCTCCCGTAGCTAGACTTGAGTCAATTCGGATATTACTTGCTTTTGCATCATGCTTTGATATTAAATTATTTCAAATGGATGTTAAAAGTGCTTTCTTAAATGGTGAAATATCCGAACTTGTCTTTGTTGAACAACCTCCCGGTTTTGAAGACCCTAACAATCCTAATCATGTCTATAAACTCTCCAAGGCTCTATGGTCTTAAACAAGCTCCTAGAGCATGGTATGAACGCATGTAGAGATTTTTTAATCTCAAAAGGATTCAAAATCGGGAAAATTGATTCAACATTATTCACTAAAGTTCTTGATGGTGAATTCTTTGTATGTCAAATTCGTTGATGATATCATATTTGGGTCTTCTAATCAAGACTTTTGCAAAGAATTTGGTGATATGATGTCTAGGGAATTTGAAATGTCCATGATTGGAGAATTGAGCTACTTCCTTGGACTTCAAATCAAGCAACTCAAAGATGGGACTTTCATAAGTCAAGCCAAATGCGTAAAGGATTTACTTAAAAGGTTTGGAATGGAAGGCATAAAGCCCATCAAGACTCCCATGGCTACAAATGGTCATCTTGATCTAAATTAGGGAGGTAAATCGGTAGATTTAAAGCTTTATAGATCTATGATTGGTAGTTTGCTTTATCTTACCACATCTAGGCCCGATATCATGTTTAGTGTTTGCATGTGCACGTTTTCAAGCAACTCCAAAAGAGTGTCATTTGATGGCGTTAAAAGAATACTAAGATATTTAAAGCATTCCTCAAGCATTGGCCTTTGGTTTCGAAAGGTGCTAAATTTGATTTAATTGGATATGCCGATTCGATTATGCGGGTTGTAAAGTGGATAGAAAAAAGCACCTCGGCGGTTGTCAATTCTTAGGAGATCTTTAGTATCATGGTCATCCAAGAAACAAAATTCCGTAGCATTATCCAATGCAGAAGCGAATATGTCTCATGGGAAGTTGTTGTGCTTTCGGTTGCTATGGATGAGGCAAACATTGATGGACTATGGAATTACATTTGATAAAATGCCTCTCTTGTGTGACAATGATAGTGCGGTAAAATTGCTAATAATCTGTTCAACACTCAAGAACCAAGCATATAGATATCGCCACCATTTCTTGAGAGATCATGTGAGCAAGGGAGATATTGAAATTAGCCACATAAGAACCGAGGACCAATTAGCGGATATTTTCACCAAGCCATTAGATGAAGGTCGCTACGCAAATTGAGGAATGAGTTAAATATCATAGACCATTCTAATGTTGTTTGAACTCTTGCCTCATGTCATTGTGCTTCATTTGATGTTATTTGAGTATTTTATGAAAATAATTTTCAAAATCTTTGTCATCTAAGAATGATAGGGTAAAGAGGATATACTATGCACCCTATATCATGGCCTTGATTTCTCGAAGATTACTTTTTCGTGGTGGTCTTGGTTCAGTTCACAAATCTTATAGACCACGAGACAGTGTTCCTCCTCGACCATTTCACGAGAATGATCCTTTTCTTTGAAGCAAGTGCCTCATCACGATCCGGCTATTCTTTGAAGGTTCCATTGCTCAGATTCTTGAAAACCAGCAACTTATTCTCAGTCAACTGCAAGAAATGAAGCATGCTCAAATAGAATTTCAGACTGAGGTCACTAATAAGTTGGCTGACATGGAGTTAGTGAGAGATGACTTTCACAATGAGGTTCACAACAGGATGGCTGCTATGGTGGAGAGTATCGATGACATTGAGAAGTTACTGCAGGCTCCTTATCGATTTGCTTACACTCGTCGCCATCATACTTACGCTTGAGCTCGGCTCACTTACTCCTCCGGCTCGGCCGCTTTCCAGATCCTCCTCCAGCTCCAGCCGCTCAGGATCCTCCTCCTGCTCCAGTCTCTCAGGATCCATCTTCAGCTCCTCCTCTGGAAGAACAGGTCGCTACTTCTCAGGATGCCGCTCCTCCGGTCCCAGCTTCTCAGGATTCCTCTCCTATTCCCTTTCAGATGGCGTCCCTCCTCCTCGGGATCCCGTTATGCGAGTTACTTTTGGTATCTTGATGCCAAGGGGAGAAGAAGAAGAAGTGAAAAGATATAGAAGACATAGTTTTAGGGAGAACAAGCGCAAGCTTTTTCTACTATAGTTATATTTGGGCTTATATGTATTATTAGTTCTGTTGAACTTGTGTGCTTGTAATAGTTTTTATTATGTTTCTCGGCTTGTTGAACTTGTGGATGATGTCTGTTATTATCTTAAATGCAATTTCAGATTTAGTCATATTTATCTATTGCATCTCCTCAAGCTCATAGTTGTTAAAAAGCTCTTAAAATTTCATATTATCACTTCATGTGCTCGCTAAACTCTTTATCTTTATATGCACATATTTAGGGGAGCTATCTTTAAAATGGACTTAACAAGAAAATAATTCTCATTCATTTGTACTCATTATAAAATTATGTTTTTGTGAAGTCATAAGCAAAATATACAATCTTGTTATATTCAAACCAATCTTTTCACAATTGTTTAGTGTTGTCATCAATTACCAAAAAGGGGAGATTGAAAAGCATCTAGCCCCTAAAATTGTTTTGGTAATTAATGACAATATGTGATATAGGATTAACAAGTTTATTGAGTATTTACAAGGTTAAGTCCCATTGGTGAATTTGTTAACACAAGGATGCATGCCAAAGGAGAATATGAAGATCCACAAGACTCAAAGAGCAGTACAAATAGTCTAGGTTCCTCTTCTTCCATTTTCTGGGTCTTAGGAGTTTAGTTGGAAGACCGGATTATAGGTTAAATGCCGTACTATTAAGAGGATCAAAGCTAGTAGTTTGTGACATGTTCTTGTGGCATATGGATCAATTTAGGACCATGCATGCATTTGAATTTGAAATTTAAATTGATTTGAGTGGTTTTGAACTTGTCCACAAATCGGTCGTCATCTGCTTGTAAGTGAAATCGGTTATACCGGATTGCGGTCGTTCGAAATTTCCAGCGGCGGTTCAATAAAACCGATAACTCTGCAAATATGACTTAAACCCTCTCATAGAAATCGGTCGTCAAATGCGTACTGCGCCTATGATGCCGTATTACCGTTTTGCGGTCGTTCGATTTTTATGAGCGGTTCAATAAAAAGCAGAACAAGTGTAAAATCGCTCGAAACTCTTCTCAAAATCGGACGTTCGATTTTGGGAGCAGTTATACCAAACTGCGGTCATTCCGATTTTTGTATGCGGTTCAATATTTCCGAGAACCCTTGCAAATCTTGAGCGATTCGCGAAACCTCACGATCGGTCGTGCAGATTCGTATATACCTGGAAATCGGACGTCTGCGACCTTTACTGCATGATCGTTCATTTGGGAGTTCAACGGCTAGTAAATCTTTTTAGTATCTGCTTTGTAGCCGTTGGCATCGCGTTGACTTAGGTGAGACGACCGCACCTTTACTCATGATGCGTTCGATTTTCCACGAAAGTTGGGGATTAGTCTCCAACGGTCTCTTTTTTTGTTGGTGTGGGCTATAAATACCCCCCAAGCTGCTCTGACAATTATCTTTGGAGTTCTTTGAACATTCATAGAGCCTTGAGAGCTTAGTGCACCCACTCAACACTCAAAACCTCTTGTGCATTCATTGTGAGTTTGTTGAGATTCACTCAAGTGCATTCATACTCCTAGTTGATCCATTTGCACTTAAGTGCGGTCAAGTGAAGACCGGTGATCTATTACTCTTGGAGTGTTGCCGCACTCCTAGGCGGCTAAGCGAGAGAGCACGGTGATCTCTTCAAGAAGATTGTGAAGAGGCAGGTGCAAGCTTGTGAGTGGTTGGTGTTCGCCATCTCCGGAGCGGAGGAAGAACAACCATAGTGATCGAGGAAGGCTTAATTCGTGGAGCCGGCTTGAGGTGTCAAGCTTCCTCAAGCGTGGACTAGTGAAGACCGGCAAGTCTTGATACCACAGGGAAAAACATCTTTGTGTCTTTGTGGTTATTTCTAGTCTTTACTTTTCCGCATTTATATTTCTAGCTTGTTTATTGTGATTAAATAGCTTAGCTAGAAGTATAACTTGTTTAGACTAAGATATTAATTGGCTTAAATTGTTAAATTGTTAAAAGTTTAAAACCTCCTATTCACCCCCTCTAGTCGGTTATCCTTGATCCTCTGAGGTTGTTGTGCATTGATATGTTATATTGTTATGAGTTATGACTTATTCGAAGTGTCAAGTGTTGTCTCTTCTATTGATATGTATGGGTTGTTGATATGTTATGACTTATTAGGTTGTTGATATGTATGTGCTGTTGATATGTTATATTGTTATGAGTTATGACTTATTCAGAAGTGTCAAGTGTTGTATGATTGATGATTTGCAAAAATAGATGTATAAAATGTGTGATATGTATGTTATGACTTATTATTAATTTGACATTTTGTCAAGATGTCATCCGTTGCTTCTCGCCATTCATTTCACCTTTGTTTGTATAACTGTATTCATGCCGGTCGAGTTCTCCTACCTTGCGTCCCAGGTACGTCCTACCATCCCATTCCTAATCTTTTCTCTATAAAATCTCCAAGCAGTAGCTGCTTGTGCCTTTAAAACCGTCGTATATATATACTACTAGGAGTACGTACTCCCAAGTCCATCCGCCGTCCGATCCATTAGATATACGTTAGCTTTTAGTGGATCCTACATAAGACACAATCGGGTCTTTCTCTACCCCGGTCGCATATTCCAAACAAACCCCTAAATCTCTGCTGCCTCCGGTTCAACGAAATCGGATCCAAAATTTATAGCGCGATGGTCCATTCAACACCGGTGATTGATGATTTCCCTTTCCGTGATTCCCTCGTCATCCACCTCGTGAAGCGCCGCAAGCGAGGCGCATTTAAGCGGAGAAGATAGACACGCAGAGAGGAGAGGAGGCATGGTCTTCTTTGCTACTCTGGATGCCATCTTTGACCCAACCGCCTAAGGCCTCGGAGATGGCCTCGGGAGACGCTGCTGCGTGGCGGAGATGATCTCTGCGGACGGGTGGTTCGGCGTGCCCTCATTGCGGTGGAACTTCTTGTTGCTCTCGTCAAGCGAGGTCTCGTGTGTTTAATTTTTAAGTTTTGGATACATCACTTAGCGCATAGCAAACACTTCTGAATTCTTTGTGTGCCGTTTGTTTGAAAACCCTCAATTTGGTTTCTTAATTTCATCATAAATATGTCCAGATAGGGACGGAGATATGTGGCATGAGTGAAGAAATTCATTTTAAAAGTTGATTAGAACTCAAATACTCAATTGATGTTATGTTTCACCGCCAGATTTTTTTTTTGACAAAAAAGCACTGAATAAGGTGATTCTAGATTGTCATGCAATTAGTAGTCGGTTATGATGCGCATTTGAGTTAATTGACATGTCCTTTGTCCCTTAATCTCTAGTTTGAACTTGCAAAGATCTTTGTTGGACGAGGCGGATGCACCTATTTGAACACCGGCTTTGAACCGGTGTTGATGATGACAAGAAAAGGAGCTTTTTGAGCGGGTTTGTCTTCCCATATTAACAATTACATGTTTGTCTTTGCATGAATAAGAAGTTAAGAACAACCATCACTCATTAAACTAACTTGGGCAAGCAGTTGAGTACATAATAAGCATTCATTGCAAATGACATTCTGATCCAAAATGGCACACTTCATTTGTTATGTTGCGAAAGGTTGAATTCACATTAATTTCTATTGACTCTAGTTTTCCTTGGACAATATTTCCCTATGACTTGTGTTCGAAATTTCTCTAAATTACAATAATCCAAATCAATTATGCGAGAACAGTGCATAGTATTGTGTTTCTCCATTGTACTAACACTTTCTTTGTCCGGTGTTAAAGCTTAATTCAAGCTACCCTCTTGATTCATCACCTTACATCCAAAATGCAAGAAAGCTTTTGGCGATTCAAAGGTGGCAAAAATCCATATGATGGCTTCACACCTACGTAAGTCAATGATCTTGAATTGATCGTTTAATCTCTTTAGGAGTATAATTTAGGTGAATGATAATATGTGTACTATACCTTTTATCGAGTTATCTTGGTTTTATCAAACACATGCTTCTTTGATACTCAAGTAGTATATAATATTTAAGGCTTTGTAAACTTTCTTGGTTAATTAGTTACTTATCGGATAAATTATGTTTAACTCCGCACCCATATGGTACTGTGACAATGACCAAATTGCCATTATCTTTTAATTGTGCCTTCGCACAACCCTTGAAGCTTAGGGTGCTAATGATTGTCTTGTATTATTTTTGATAGCTTATTTGTCAATTAGCAAAATGTGGTATGATTAATTAAATAGTGATTAATGATATTATCTTTTCTTGAGATCGTGCATGAGATGAGCCAAGAAATAGTTATAGCAATGACGTGCTTGGGTAGTAACGCCAAGATGTATGCATCTACGTCAATTTTCGTTTGGCTATACAGATATACTCCTATCTATGTTTGATAAATGTGCCTCCATACGAGATACTTCAATGTCGGGTTCATTTACTAAATAGACTCCTTGGCAGAGGAGCCATATGTTGCTTCAATTTCATCGTGCAGGGAAGAAGTGGGCGGAATTGCTCCCTTCCACCGTTCTTCGTAATGCACCGTCGTCACTAAAATGAAGTATATATTTCCATACCAAAAATGGAGTATATATATACATCCATAAAAGAAGTGAAGGCTGAATTGTTTGTGTATTGTTAATTAGTTGTCACCGTGGATGGAGTATATACCTTGTTCTTCCGTAGGTTTGAAAGAGTCTGTTTGTTTGAGCATTATTTTTATCACGTACTCAATGAAATACTCCAATTTGACTATATACTACTAGCTTCTTGTATGATTGACAATGTACTTCCTTTCGAGATGATATACTATTAGCTAGTTTCTCGTAGGGACAATTTTTTTTTAGAAAAGGAGCCAATACTATACTCCCTGTTCAAATGATATGCTACCCTCCTTTAATTGATATACTATTTTTTAAAAAAATGATATACTACCTTCTTGTCTAACGAAATACTCCTTTTTCAAATGATATACTCCCTTTTTTTAAATGATATACTACCTTCTTGTCTAACGAAATACTCCTTTTCAAATGAACTACAAAAAATACACATGGTATCAAAGAACTAGCTAAAGTATGAAGAATCGAACATACACAAGGTGAACTGTTTTTCTAAAGTTCAATTGAAATAAAGGTAGTAGAATTTTTTTTGAGAAAAAAAATAAAGGTAGTAGATGGTAGTATGTAGTATCTTGCACCGGTAACCGGTTGTATCAAAGCTAGGAGGTACAAAAATCAAAATTTGAAATACTTCGCATACCCCACGTCTCTCGGCCGCTGACCACGTGATCCAATTGCGCCGGCCAGAAATCTCGGAAGTAGGTAATTAAACTAATCCATAATTAGTGGGTTTGCTACCGGTGTTATTTGCATCTGCATACCCGATCAGAAAGTAGGACATATCTCCAAGTTGATGAACGGTAGGGAGGTATGGGAGTACATACTTCGAGTCTAAAGCAGGCGTCCTATATATGAAAATGGTATGGTACTCACAGAGCACGTGTTCTCCCCTCTCATATACCACTTAAATCGTACAATCATACCTCTTTATCTATTTGAGCATACTCAATAATGATTATAAGATACCCCAAAGCGAGTTCTCTGAAAAAAATTCATGAAAGTCCACTTTTTATAGCAAAATTTGTGTATATACTTCTTTTATATATGAAAAGGGTATATAGCAAAAAAAAACAGAGGGCTCAAATGAAAAATTTTCAATCAAGTTGCATTGGAGTATCTTATAATTGATATTTAAATATCTTGAAAATGATAAACAAGTATAATATATGCGTTTAAGTGGTATATTAAAGTGAATCATTAAAAGTCTGAAAGCAGATAATCCTCTCTCTCTCTCTCTCTCTCTCTCTCTCTCTCTCTCTCTCTCTCTCTATATATATATATATATATATATATATATATATATATATGTGTGTGTGTGTGTGTGTGTGTGTGTGTGTGTGTGTGTGATGCCGGTTTTAAAGGTACAAGCAGTCATTGCTTGGAGCTTTTATAGAGAAAAGTCATCACAGACGGTTTCAACCACAAACTGTCTGTAGTAGTTGGCTATCACAGATGGTTCTGAGTTAATAACCGTCTGTGATAGTGTGCATCACAGACGGTTTGAAAACCATCTATGATGGCCTCATGTCATTACTGACCCATAAACTCAGACGGCTCACGAAACCATCTGTGATGATATTTTTGAATCGTCTGTGAAGACCTTTTCTGTAGTAGTGATGACTCGGATGGCATGGAAGGCCTCGCGTGGCACATTCAAATTCACCTTCCTGCTGCAGCTAACAAAGATCTTGTTTAATGCTTCTTGCTCCATTGTTCTCGGTCATCGTATGCTTATATATGTGTATAACTGCACAAACAAAACATGTAACTATTAGGCAGTACTATATTCTCATTAGTAAGATTAAAATCATTTAAGAGCGAGTTCACCTGTTGGTTAATTAATTTAACTCTTGCTCGTGTAATAGATCTAATCGGGATGTCCTAATCAGCTTAAGCAGAGAAGAGACGCCACAAGTACGATTTATCTGTTTGTTTATTTTTTGCCACTGATTAGGATTCCACTATGCCACGTACTGGGATGCCACATCAAGTTAAAACCGCCCAAGTGTAGGTGAAGAAATTAAAACGGATAGTTTCGTTAGTTCGAGATCATAATCAGATGGTTTCAGAATTCAGCGTAAAAAATTAAACGAAGAACAGAGTTTGAGGTTGAAAAGGACCTTTTATCATTACATGTGCTGTCGCTGCTCCTCCTCTCCTTTTTTTTCCTTTTGGAGGAATGCTTTCCGTTGTTTTGAGTGGCAGAGTGGGTTAAACAAGTACTACTACCAGCACAAGTCGTGGCACGCTACTGTACTCATCAGTGGGAGGTGAGGTGGCGGCATCAGCAAGGGGGCACCTGTCCCACCGCCCCGCACAGACGTCTCCCAGCCCTCACCTCAACTGTCCAAAGTCAGAAAATTAAAGCCCAGGACAGAGAAATAAATGGATATGGATTCTCATATTCTTGTCGAAAAGACCATCGAAGAAGCCACGACGCACGAGACGGCACGGATTCTTCGCCCCCTTTGTTGGACAACCTCTCAATCAAACAAACCAGAGGAGAGGGAAAAAATCAACTGCGAAGAAAATTCGGCAGAAAATGAGATGACACAGGAAAAAACATCTGGGGGAGGAAGAACAGGAGCAAAAATCCAATATTGGAAGAAATATGGCGCTGTCATGGAAGGTAAGAAGTGCAGAAACGGCAGCTTGGCTTTCTCTGTTCACTCCTCTCTTCTTTCCTTGTGTAGAAAAAGAGTGGAAAAAGAAAGAAAAAATACCAGCAATTAAATATCTTTTGTTTGATTGATTGTTTCTTCGGAGTAGTAAGATTACTACTATTTGCTTTGCTTTGCTTTCACGTCATCATCCAAAGTTGCAAGATTGAAGATCCCCTCTTTACTCCTCTCTCTCTCCCCTACGCCCTTTTACTCCTCCGTTTCTTGCTCCCTGTGGGATTCACTTCTTGATTCAGTCAGTGCCGAGGAAGCTCATCGCTGCAGGGGGATCGGATCAGGGGATGGTGGTGATGTTGATGATCCGCATGAATCATCGTCGTCGTGCTGCTGAAATATCTTCGTCCAAGAACTTGCCTTGATCTTGCAGGCTCGTCCTAGTTCCGGCCTGCCCGACCGATCCAGGTGAAGTGACTTACCTTCACCTGTAAATTTCTTGTCATCTCAAGAACGGATTTACCGAAGGAGAAAACGAAGGATTTGGCCCTACTTTTGCGTCTTTCTCCTGTATGATGATCCGATCTACCACCCACCCTGGTTGCAGACTTTCAGTACATGATTGTTCATGCGTGCTGGTTCGCTCGAGCCAAGCTCTGAAGTCAAAATAATTCTAATTGTTTTCTATGTAGCCTCTGGTTTGGGCCAGATCCAATCGCTGTGATTCGTCTGATGCCTCAAATCGGGGAGTCTGTCCAGAAACTGCACAATCTTTTTACCCCCTTCCAAAAGTACCCCACTCTAAAATTAGCAGCAATTGCTTTCTTGGCCATGGACATTTTGTGTATTTCAAACGTTGCTTGCTTCGCGGAAACAGCATAGTGCTTGCATATATGAGCATCTTGTCTTCTTTTTATAGTGCTCGTCTGTTTTCTTCTAGCATCTAGATTCTTTTGACGCCCGAGCGATTCTTGATGGACAATCATAACTTTGTCCGACAACGATTGTGGATGATGCATGTTACATTGCGACCCCAATTTAGAACAGTTTCTTGATCATATTTTTGTTCAATTTATGCAACATCTATGGAGCTAATGCTTATAGACAACTTTGTGATTGACAGCTTCTTAGCACGTGAAAGTAATGGCGGCTGCTGAAGCGAGGGCTGCTTGGCAACGTGCGGCTAATCGCTGCTTGGTTCAGGAGGATGCAAAGAGAGCTCCAAAACTAGCCTGCTGTCCGCCGTCTTTGCAACAGCATGACACAAACAGTGGAAACCCTACAAACCCGCAAGATTGCCATATCCCTAATTTTGTGCCTTTAAACTGGAATCCGATGAACTCCAATCTGCCGACGGATACCCAGTGGTGGCTTCAGCTGCAGCCCAATTTTGGGTGCCAGAAGACGCTTGCTAGCGAACATCTGAATTATATTGGTGGGGAAGTTGGTGCGAAGAGCGTGGAGAGTTTTGCACCAGCGTCTAAGCTTGAGGACATCAATCCTAAGAAGAGCGAGGATCCTTTTGAGCCTCCGTGGATCATTCCGACAGCATTTATGAAGCAAACATCTGAAACAGGCTTTGAAGAGTTCAAGACTCTTTCTGGATATTCTCAAATGACTCTCAGGTGCAGAGGAAATGCCAACAACTGTCTTTATGAGGATAAAGAGTTTATGGAGTTCAAAACTTTTGATCCTTTGTTTCCAAAGAAACCTCAGAACGGACTCTATGACATGCATGCACCTTGGGAAGAAAACAAGAAGTCTCATCCATGGTGGCAAGTAGCTGATGTTGATGGGTTGGCTTCCCTCGTTGCTGAAAGAGCAATGCAGAACATTGAGAACAACGATCTGCCAAGACCCACCCAAACAGTATGTGTTCATGGGGCAAAATTGAACAGCCATGAAAAGAAAGATGATTATGGGCAGTCACCACTTTCTACTGGCAAAGAGTCAAATCCTGAGCTATATGACACTATGCTGTGCAGCTACAGCATTTCAAGCACCAATGAGACGAATTCATCTGATGGTGGAGGTTGGCAACAACATCAAAGAAATGATGCACATGGGTATGTGCTTTCAGTTATCTTGTTTTACAAATATCGAAACCACAACGAGGTGTCCTCTTTTGTGGATTTGTACCGACTTAATAGATACTTTTTTAAAATGTAGTTTTCCTCACTACAAGGGAAAAAAAATTAGGATGACTCATCATTTACATATTTACATATAAGACTAGTTAGGCTTAAAACAAAGAAACACTTGGTTAGTTCCAATTTGCATGTATGCAACCACTCCTTTTAGTCCTTTGGTGCCCTATCATGATCCAAATTCTAGAGTTTAATTCGGTTCTACTTGTTCTCAATGAAAGGTAGTTACTTGAAGTGTCATATTTCTATTTTACATGAATTTAATTGTTGAGTAATATGGGCATCATATCATCAGTAATGATAAACATATGTTGCATGCTCATTTTAATGCAGGGGTGCACAGGATTCTTATAGTTCAACCGATCATACACCAGGAAGCAAGCCAACATATCAGACTGCATCGGAGAGGGCCCAGCTGCTGGATGCTCTCCGCCATTCACAAACGCGTGCTAGGGAAGCCGAGATGGCTGCCAGGAAGGCTTATGATGAGAAAGACCATGTCATCAAGCTATTGTTTCGTCAGGCCTCACATCTCTTCGCGTACAAGCAGTGGCTGAAAATGCTGCAACTGGAGAACATATGCCTCCAGCTCAGGTTCAAGGAGCACCAGATATCAACCATGTTCCCAGAATTTCCCTGGATGACGCTGAAGGAAAAGGCAGCGCCAGGGCAAAAGCACAAAGATGGAACAAGGAAGAAAGGCAGGAGGCAGAACAAGGAAGGTGGCTTCCGTAGCGCCGTCGTGTTTGCAGTTGGTGTAGGTATTGTTGGCGCTGGATTGCTTCTTGGGTGGACCCTCGGGTGGCTGCTGCCCAAGTTATAAGCTACATCATCTGCAGTTGGTGTAGGTATTGTTGGCGCTGGATTCGGTTGGACCCGCGGGTGGCTGCTGCCCAAGTTGTAAGCTACATCATCTCCTTCAACGATGAAGGTGACTAGATAAACACTAGTGTGCACTTCAACGAATAGGTAGGTGATAGGTAGGTAGGTAGAAGCTCCAGATGTGTGCTTCATGAAATAGGAGAGTGAAAATGATCAAATTCTTAGAGCCCATTCATTCAAGTCTGTCGATTTGGAAGCCTTGCTGATGGTATCTCCATAGCTTCATGTATATATAGGAAGAATTTGCTGTGCATATTGCCAGAAATTCGGTACTTCTGTAGGTACAATGGGTTGAGTGTCTGAATATTGTACACATGGGTCAGTGGTGGTGGACTTGAAATCAGTCGACTTCAACAATGTATAAACAAGTGCTGTAATCTGTTATTTGCTTAATTGCATTACTCAGCTTGCTGTTTACTACTAGCACAAACTCAACAGGTTCAATACTTTGAGCAATATCTGGATTATTTAGCTTTTGTATGTGTGTACATGTACATCAATGTAAAGATCTTGACTAGTAGTGCTCTTCTTGTTCTTTTGGTAATTACTTGTCCAGGCCCCGGCAGCCAAACGTGCACAAATCACTAGTAGCACGTTTGAAATAATATGAAATTTCCATTTGGTACTTAAATTGATGTTTTCAAAATTTTGGATAATTTTACAAAGTGCTTCCATGAGCAAGAACATAACTTTTGACATTTTTTTAACAAACCAACAGTTGGGTTTAACACCTGGGATAGAACTCGGTATGCCCAGCTTTCAGCTCATGCAGGTAAACTCTGTGCTGCTAATATTGCAAGTCAGCAAGTAATACATCTCAGACCCAATTTAGTCTAAGCAGCATGCAAGTTAGCAAAGAAACATGCTAGACAGATTGAGACAGATCGCACAAAACACACCAAGAGAAAAGTTACAAGGGAATTCACTAGGAAATACCTAGATAATTTTATGGATTTGGAGCCATCTTTGTCAGAAAATCATCTGCTGCCACAATGTTGAACTATAGTTACAAGCCAAAAGTACAGTCGTCCGATTGCCTACTAATGCTTGATTAGCTCTTGGAAGTGCATTTTCTACATAACATTAATGATGCTCAGCTACTCATTGGTAATTACTTGTCCAGGCCCCGGCAGCCAAACGTGCACAAATGACTCCCTAATTCGGAGATTACATCCACCAGACTTCCGTATCCGGTAACAGCTGCCGTCTGAACGACAAGGGTAGTAATTGAGAACAGAATGTCCAGCCCCAGAAATTTCAAATGAGGACCAAGACAGAGATAGATACATACCCCTGATGAATGAATGGAGACGGAAAATGCCGATTGAGGAGCGCACTTAATTTGCGAAAGGACAGTCCCATTGATTGTCAAACGAATTAGCAAAGGTTCAGCACCAACTGCTAAAATCTGGATGAAAATGAAAAGGGCAAAAAATGGGAGAACAATTAGCATGCTTTCGGAAGCAAAGGAGTTGATAAATAATGCAGGGCTAATGCATGCTACTTCATTGTTTATATGGGCATGTTTTGTTTATAGCCCAAGTAGCTAAACCAAAGTTTTGGTAATACTCCTATGATTTGGCTAGCATTTGAGTTGTTACCAGAAGATTGACGTGCCCTAAAAATTTTGGCAGCGCTAGTACAAAAAATTGGCCACTTCCGGGGTGATTCTCGGACGAGCAAATCCATCGCCCAACAATTGTTAAGACAACATGCCCGTGATTCCCTGACGTGGCAGTCATTCGTTCGCTGCATTAAATGCTTTACATTCTTGATTAGCAAGTTTCAAATGACCATAACTTCTAAACCGTGTATCATATTTATGATCCGTTTAAACCGTTGTATTCCCTGTGATTTAATCAACAAAACAAGACACATGTTGGCATATTTTGCTACAAAAAATAGATGCCATATAGGGCTCACGTGCCACACTCACAATTTTAGCAAACTTTGGCATGGTTGCAATCCAAACACATTAATTTGTACCCTAATTTCGGCATTGCCCGCGAATTGGTATGTCTATGATCTAAACACTAATTTTTTTGTCTAGGTTTTGGTATTGCCAAAATTTTGGTCAAACTACCTAGGTCACAAGCCAAACATCCTCTATATCTCCCATCTCTACATAAAAGCTCTGGTAAATCTCGAATAAAAGAATACGAATGAAAAACAAGGTATCTATTATATAATCAATTAAAACGATTTCAAAATGAGCCATCAGGTTTGTAACCATATTTTGAATCATAGGCATTAAAATTTGTACAACAATACAACTGTATTTTCAAATATAAAAATATGTATTATAGTATCTAGCATTATAATTGCGTGGGCAATTCGGCTAGTTCCTCAGAAGAATAAGGATTAGTTCGGCTAAAGAGTTGCTGCTTAATTTCTATTCCGATCTAAGTGTCAGCTTTTCTTCTCATTTGCCAGGCCACAGACTACCAAAGCATTAGGACAACTCTTCCTTTCTGTTGTATACTTTTCTGCGCATATGTAAGGTACTAAGGTGGTTTTAAGAGGACATCCAATATCAATTTTCAGATCTGAACAATTTTGCAATTGCAAAAAAAACCCTACTTGGTGTGACAGTCAATCAGATATAAAAAGAATGGAAGAGGGCACTAAATCATTAATAAATGATGCATTTCTGGGAACTATTATACACCTTAAAGGCTTAAACATGTTAAGGATATAAGAGTATTTGTGGTATTTTCTATTGTTCTAGGGTTTAGACTTGTGTCCCCTTGTGGATATATATTGCCTACTGAGCATTTTCAATATACACACAATATTCATAACACGGTATCAGAGCAAAGATTAGGTTTAGGGTTTACTGTTTCCGCCGCCGCTCTTCCTCGACGCCGGATCCACCGCGCTCTCTTTGCCGTGTGATCCGCCGCAGTGTGCCTTCCCTTTTCAATGGAGAGAAAGCAAGAGAGAGAGAACGAGGATGGGAGGAGTCTTGCTGCTTTGCTATGTGCTATGTGCTCCTGGAGGACGGGCCTGCTGCTAGCTGGCAACTTCTATACTGCTGCCGGTGGAGTTCTTCAAGACTCGGATTTCGGTGTGTGCTGGTTGCACGTGTTTGGATCGGCTGTGCATGCTTGCCTCTGCCACCTGCTTTGCTGGGTGTGCTGCACTGGTGCTCGCTGGTTGGACGAGGAGATGACTCTTCTAGAGCAGCTATTCTGCTGCTCTGCTGTTGCTAGTATTTGTTGCTAGTTATCCTTTAGTCTTTTTATTTCTTTGTGTCATTTTCTTCCGCTGCGTCCATCCAAGTCTGTACCATTCTATCGTTAAGTTCGTCTAAGCCATGCGAGTCCACAAATTTATTATCAATCATAGAAGCATAGAAATTTCTTTGCATGGTAGCAGCCACTGCTCTTTTCTTCGAGCCACTACAGATCCGTCGCCCGCTTTTAAGGCCGCCGCGCTTCTTGTGCACCGCATCTCTATTGCGCTTCTTGTGCATTGCGCCATCACCGTCTTGGGTTACGATCTGCGCCGCCATGCTTCTATTTATTCCTATTCGGCTTGATTTAACAGCTTTCTCTATTTTTGTCAGTTTCATCATCTTCTTCATCATGTTATCGCGGTCGACTTCGCTCCCGCACCATGTGCTTTATGGGCTGTTGCACGCAGGGATTAAAACCCGCCAAGAATCGCCGGTTACACGGCAGAATCGCTTCGGAGGAGGGGGGATACGGATCTGGCCGGTAATCCCGGGTTTTTCAAATTCTAATTCTAAATTTCATATTTTGAATGGTTTTTAATCAAATTTGAACAAATTTTATCTAGGAAAAAACCGGTTTGACTGGTAACCGGACCTGTAACCGGTCCTGGCCAGCCAGTGGGAAATAGCCCAAGTCCGGTTCTTTAATCCCTGGTCGCACGACCCCGGATGGGAGATCTTTTATTGACATATTTTCCAAGAGCTGCATGCTACGACGACATTATCAAGACTCAGACTTCGGATTTTCCCTATTTTAGTGTGAACCCTTTCCAAATGCAATGTTATTGCATACGCCTTGCATTTGAGGGGGAGTGTTAAGGATATAAAGGTATTTGTGGTATTTCCTATTGTTTTAGGGTTTAGACTTGTGTCCTTTTGTAGCTTATATATTTTACCTGTTGAGCATCTTCAATATACACACAATATTCATAACAAAACATATGAGATGCATGGAAATGATTGAAGCAGTAAATAGGCGGATCACTAATTCACTATAGCCATAGCACTTAGTAAACTCACAAAAGAATGAAATTGGCTGCCCATTTTTTTGCAGCCATCGTCGAAATATAAAAGATGAGCATTCCTAAATCCAAACAACAAGCAAGCTTACTAGTTTACTAAACACTAATTTACATAGGATGTAAATGAAGATGCAGGGAAAAGCACTTACTTGGTTTTTGTCTAACAACAAATCTTGAACAGGAGCACGACAATCCACATTAAAGATGCACTCGTTTGAGAGAAGACTCCAAACTGATATACCCACTAGAAGTGCCACAAGCCCGAGAACAGTATGGACAATATCAAAATTAAATGTAAGATACATAACATATAACGCCAAAAAAGAGTTATAATCAACAAAATATCAATTATATCAGCTAAAGGTGTGTGATACCAGCCAACTTTCACTCGCGTCGATGGCAATGCAACTGACCCACGGGCCCTCAAACGTCTTGTTTTGTACTGGACGTATCATCTGAGTGCACTTCCCACTTCTGCAATCTGCAGCGTCCACAAAGAGCATGAATGAAGCGTGTAATAGAATTTTCAAATAGGGTCATAACCTTTGAAAGCCAGCGGAAGTTGAAATCATATGATATAATTTGTTAACATGTTGTGTCCTATGACCAGATATGAAACAAGTACAACCAATAGGAACAGAGGTTGATATAGCTTGCTACGTGTTTTTTCTTTGTATGAAAAAAAGCGCTAGATATTTCTTTCAATATCAGTAGGAACAAGACGAGCATGAATAAGCCACGTTTGGACCACAAAACAAAAGGAAAAACTTTCTCTAATTGAAAGCCCTGCTCACCCCAGATACGGGCCGTCCCATCCTCTGATCCTGTTACCACCTGAAAAAAGAACAAGTGTAACCAGTAACAGTTGTGAAAAAATCTAGGAGGATCCAGATCAAATAATATTAGAGTGCTGAAATGCTGAACTAACCTGGTGGTTTGTCTCACGAACTGCGATGCTGTGCAAATAGTGAGTACGCCCCTTGAAGGTCAGTTTACATTTACCACTCTCCTGAGAGAAGCAGACAAGGTTAAAAAAATTGATTGAAAGCCATGATAAAAGTTACTATCAGATGCCTCCTCAAGCAAATGATTCTTAAGCAGAAACATATTTCCTACCAACTAATCCAGGACTCCTAAATGTCGTATTATTTACCTCAAGAGAATACATACCACATCCCATCCCAGCAATAAGCACATGCATCACCCGCCAGGAGCAGAGCTGGGTCTCGGGCCCCAGCCAAAAACTTGCAGCAAAAAAGAAAAATTTTACTGTGTAAATCTGAGGTATGGTGACACATATGCTGGGCTGGTCCGAGCCGTGGGCCGACGCTGGCTCCGCCCCTGTCACCCGCTGCTGTGAAAACAGATCCTTCCTGTTTGGAATAAGCATCGCGAGAGAAAATAAGATATCTGGGAACCAAGTAAGAAATGAGGCACTCTGCTTCTATGTGATACGCATGAGGAATAGCCTGCACATAAGAGACTATTGTGCTTCTAGGAACAATGTGCAAATATACAAATGTCAGGTACCTACCTGTTTGTTAATTGCAATGGCATTGTTTTCGGGTATTGGAACTACCTGTTTGTTAATTGTGGGCACCGCAAGGACCTCTACAAAATTGAAAGCAACAGCTATGAAAAGATGGAGGACGAGAGGGCAAGTGCGCTTCTCGGGAAGATAGGATGTATCAAAAGGTTGTCAGATATGGCTGTGTGTATCCCTAGTTAGTGCAGAGGCTAGGAGTTGTACTTTCATTATCTAAAAAAATCAAAAGATTGTCAGATGTGCATGTGTTTTTTATAGAAATCTTACTCATGTTGAGAGTTCACCAAATCAAGTACTCGTTCCATTCCAGATGATCCCCTGGAAAGAAAAGCAATGGCAAAATATTATGGAAAGGCTGAAATAATCGAAATGTATTACCTATTAGCGAACATGCATTAGCAAGGCTGTACATTTCTATTCAACTAAATAAGGTGAGACTACACACAGAAAACAGAATTCCAAAAATCTAAATCTATGTTTGATAAAAATGCAAGTTTTTGCATGTGCGTGCGCACTACAAGTGTATTTAGAACCCCTAGTTAAGCACCAAAGAATGAGAGTTATTGCACATCACCTTGCAGAGAGTGGCACAAGGCAGCTCTGCATCTCGTGCCATCTCTAACCCCGAATGCGACCGTCATCCCGCAGCTGTCACAAGCAATGAACCACGTTGCCAATTTCTTCCTTTAAGAATTGTGACAACCTAAAAAAATCACATTAATCTAAAACCACGCTAATCGTCATTTAGCAGTAAATTAAGATTTTCTAAACACAAACAAAGTATAACGTTATATTAATATTAATCGCTTTGCTAAACAAAGTTCCTATTAAATAATATTATCCGGAGTTCATCAACATAGGTTGCAATCTGAATTATTAAGTCAAACATATAACATCGAGTATACTTCAGAATCAATTATAAAATCCATTGCAATCAAAGGTGAAACATTACAGACAAACTCGAAATTAAATAATGCTAATTCTCTACAGTGGTTGACATACAAGAATTCCTCACAAACGAAAGTAAAATATCACAACTCAAGTTTATTTATAAAAAATCGTTATAAGCGAAACTAAAACAATAATCCAATCATCGAATTAATTACATCATCAAGAGGATACAAACATACATCCAAATCAGCATGTATCATCCTTATGTCATTCAAAGTCAAATACAATAATCCTTAAAAGTGAAGGTAAAACAAGAATACGAGCCTAGATTTAATTACAAGAATGCATTACCACCGATACAATATAATTACAACTTTGTTTAAGTTACAAAGAATAAATCATCTATATAATCTCAAAACCTTCTACAAGAAGTCATTATAAAATAACATACATCATTCTTTCAATCTCAAAAATACACCACAATATGATTTCATTGTAAGCAAAAGTAAAATATTACAACCCAAAGATTATTCACAAGAATCCATACAAGCGAGAAAAAGAATAATAATAATACAATCTATGAATTAATTA
Organism: Phyllostachys edulis; assembly: GCA_036346405.1. Taxonomy (NCBI): domain Eukaryota; kingdom Viridiplantae; phylum Streptophyta; class Magnoliopsida; order Poales; family Poaceae; genus Phyllostachys; species Phyllostachys edulis. Next base: position 54,645 of record JAYEVD010000620.1, read on the forward strand.
CAAGAATGATTTACAACAGATCAAAATATAAAATACAATCTAAATGCTTGCATTCATCCTGTTGAAGCCCTCCTTGACTTTTCATCAAATTATCTTCCATCATTCCCGATCCACACCTCCATAGACGGCCAAAAGCACAGGAAACGATTAGTACAATCAATAGCGGTATATATCCATATAGGAGTATTAGAATATAGGAGGTGGCCGTTAGTATTCCCGAAGTTCAGTAGGCTCTCCATACCAACCTAGGACAGCCGGTCACTTGATCATCAAAGTACCCTGATTAACCGAAGCTAATCGGCTCTTGATGGTTAAGATAGCCAAGCCAACATAAGCTAATAGGCACCTCCCACTTCCAAGGGTTTCATCATACGGCATCATTAGAACCAGCACCCACCATTTGCAATTACCGCAACCACAGTACAATTCCACATTTCACATTCCCATTAAATCATACCCTCAGCCGGAGCATCATAGGGTCCCACAAGCCCACATTTCACATTCCATTAAACCCCACTCTCAGCCAAGCATCATCGGGTATACCGAAACTAGCACCATTAATACTCATGTGGTGCAGCCAGCATAAATCCACCTTTAATATTATCCTCATTTCCTTCCCCGCCAAAGGCCAACACAAATCCATTCGTAATGCATCCACAGCTAGTAACTAATGGACCAACAGGTCCTTGTCTCATTGGTGTCATGAGAGGGTGATAAAGATAAGGCAGGAGTATGATCACAAGCATGCCACCAAAGAGCCAGCCCAAAATACTTCCCTCTAATAAGCCCAAGTTCTCACTAGCAGCACATAAGTACCTTTATACAAAGCCACTGCCTTCCCACAAGCATACCAAAAACCAAGCGTGCATCACAAAGGAGCACAAGATAACCAACAGCCCACAGTAAGAGCAGCAAACCAATCTTTCCTGCATCCCAAAAACATCAAGCAGACCAGCCCTATCCAGAAGGGCAACTCATTACCACCCTTCCTCACAAAACCCTGCCCAGCTTCACTCATCAGGAAGAGCAAGGAGAAAGGGAGCAGCAGGGTGGTCAAATGGAGCACAGGAGGAAGAGGAGACTTAAAAGATAGAGTCATAGTAATAAAAAGAATAGGAAATGGTAAAAAGGAATATGCACAGTGCTGAGGGATAAGGGCAAAGTAAAAATGAATAGCACAGTGGTAACTAGGGTAATGCACATGCAATAGATAAGCCAGCCCTCCCCAGCAAGAGATAAGTCGGCTCAACAGGAAGGGGATAAGCCAGCCACATAGCCACACAGGCACAAGATAACCCAGCCGAAGACATTCTCCCCAGCATGCATATCCCCCACAAAGGCCACACTGCTCTTTACAAGCCTCCCCAGACCACCCAGTCCCTTCCATTCCCAAACCAGCCGAAGGCAAGGCCAAGCAAAGGCAACCAGAGCAACCACATCCCAAGCTCCACCAAGCCCACTGCCCTCCCAAACCCAAGGCCACACCAGGAAGGGAGGAAGGAAGTATAGAGGAAGGGAGCAAGGAAGAAGGGTCGACTCATGAGCAGGACCATCGGTAGAGCCAGGCATCAAGCAAGCCAGGAGCTTCACCAACAAGGCCGAAGCCTACAGCCATCAAGCCACTGGAAGGGAAGGAGAGGCACCAGGGGAAGGAGAGCACCGGCGGCGACGACCAGCACCCCGACGCTACCATCCAACCCCAATCAAACCCAGGAGGTAACCCTAGTTGCACCTCAGTAGAAATCCACACACATACACATCATTCACATACCACCCGCCTCGATGGACAAGAATCGGTAGCTCTCAGTTCTCAGTTCATCACAGAGCAAGGGATCAAGGATCAGAGAGGGAAGGGAGGGGTGATACCTCAGGGTAGCCATAGCCAAGCCACCACCACCAATCCCCTTAAGCATAATCATCTAGCAGCCGAACCACCATCATCAAGCTTGTGCATCACCCATGCATCTAAAGCCAACAAGTAAAAATGAATCAATCCATTTTGAAGAACATCAGTAAGCATAAGTAAATGAAGCAACCAAATCATGTAATCCTGTTTAATCAGGGTGGGGGTTAGGGAAGAGAAGTAAAGGTCGGGCCAGGAGGTGAGTAGTAGTAGCGGCTTGTCAGTAGGCTAGGTCAGAGAGAGAGGGCGAGGCGGCTCGAGGTGAAGGAGGTGGAGCCATGGCGGTGGTGACTCCTGGTGGTGGGAAAGCCAAAGAAGGGCAGCCGGATCAGATGAGGAGAGGCCAGGAGGCGGGCGAGTGGCTGGCTGCCCGTGCCGCCGCCGGACTAGAGAGGAGGTGGAGGCGCCAGAGGGAGGTGGCGACATGTGGCCGGAGGAGCAACCGAGCATGCCATGAGGAAGCGAGCCAAGGAGGCGGTGGCATATAGGCGTAGCAGAGGCAGGCGTGGACTGGCTGAGCTGGTGCGGCGGCGGGCGCAGGAGCCCATGGGTCGTGGCAGTGTGTGAGCAGTGGTCACATTTGAGGAGGTCGGCAAGATCAAAGTGGAGGAGAAGAGGAGAAGAATTGGGGAGAAAGGAAATGGTGTGTGTGGTGGCCTACTGGAGGAGATAGAGAGAGAGAGAGAAAGTTAGGTAGATAATTAGGGTTTTAGGTGAGATTAGGTAGGTAATTAGGGCGAGATTAGGATTAGAAAGGTGATTGTAGAAATCTAAATATAGAAAAATGTTAGGAAAAATAGTATAAACTCTAATAAATTGTGGTAATCGGTGTTGTAACATTAGGATTTAACAAATAAAATAAATAAATGATTAGCGACGTAAGCATGCGATCGATCGAACTCATCTAGGTCGCGTCGAGCTAATCAATCTATTGAGTAAGTATTAAAATAAGTTAGGATATCATTATTCCTGTTATTTTTTTAAAAAAAGAAGTAAAAGTGCGTGCATAATAAACCCATACCTCGTTGGCGAATAATCAGATAGGTTGAACATTTTTATTTATTTATTATGCTAATTTAGTTAATTTGCAGCAATCCCGAGTAATTGTAGAAAATGAAATAATCGCATGCTGATTTAAGTAAAATAATTAATTAGAAGTTTTGACGAGTAAAATTTAGTAGACTTAATGAAATGTGCGTGTGATTAGTATTTCTTTTCTCGTAGTTTAAAGCGAACTTAGGCTTTTTAGACCCTAGAGCGAGTAATTGGTAGAACGACCGTAGTGGGGAGTGCTAACCTCACGGGGGTTTCAAAAATGTTATTAAATTAAAACCCACCAACGAAAAGAATCATCCGATCAGTATGCACTGCACCTAGTCGCACGTAATTACTGTTATGTAGTTAATTATGTATTTATTACTCGTATCGTCAGATAAATTGCAGCGGGTGAACCAACAGGAGTAGTTGATCTCGAGTTCATCACCACCGCTCGTTTCTTCTTCTACAAAGGCAAGCTACTTTCTTGTTCATAAACATAGCTATTTTAAATATCAATTGTATATTGCTCTATCATATATGTATTGCATCAAAACTATTTTCTCAAAACTAAATTGGATTTGAATGAAATTGGGAAGATAAGAAATGAAATGAAAGAAAAGAAGGAATGTGACTAAATAGGTTGGTAAAGGGGGGGGGCCGGGCTGGGGAAACACGATAATGATGCTGAAGTAAGAGGTGGGACCCCTTTACATAGGGTTATAATATAAGGACCAACAAAACTCTTACTCGGTCAGAGGCCGTAAATTCAGTGCCAACCATTTTTCCGTTTCGACGGGCAGAAAGTGTTACCTGTTACGTAATTATACTCTCCACATCGGGTAAGTAAATACGGGGAGGATCCCGGAACATGGGGGACCCAGGGAGATATACTACCGCACACTGGAGTGTTGGGACCGGGGGGCCGGCCAACCAACATTACTGGAACTCGATGTATGAATTCATGCCAGTCTCCTGGATTGGAGTCTACGGGAACCGCTAGGGGCCTTTCTTCTCTCCGAGTAATCAAGTAGTCTCTTCAGAAATTAAAATTTGCAACCTAGGTTTTAATGACTATTTTCAGAATAAGAGATGAGTTATGAATTTTGATAAGGATGAAATTTAGAGTCATCAACTGCATTTTAGCTATTAATGCTTGCTGAGTACACTATAGTACTCACTCTTGCTATCTCTCCCCTTGCTTAGATCCTAATCCGATTGGGAGTTATCCCGAGTGGGATGAGGAATTTCGCAGGTACCGAGAAGGCCACAGGTGACAGGGGTGTTGGGTACAAGAAGCAGGGCGAGATGATCACCCCTTTCGACTCGTGGGACGAGGAGACTACCGGAGGAATCTAGCAGAAAATAGCGGGAAGTGTTTTCCCCTTTGTAATTAAATATTTGTATTCAGACCTGTGTGGCTACTGTTGTAGTAAAGAGCAGTTTCTATTTTATTGTTCTGCTGCGTTAACCCTGGTAAAGGCTTGCTATTCGTTGGAGCAGTGTTCTACTGGGCAAACAAATAGTAATCCGTATGCCTAAGAGCAATTGAGTAGGATTAAGAATTCCTCTGTTGTGTCTTGTGAGGCCTTAAAAGTTGAGGTAGCTATTCATAAAGAAAGATATGCTAGGGAAACCAAGTCGAATAAGTGTGCCACATGTAAGGATCTAACCAAAGAAAATGATTATCTCAAAAAGACTCTTGAGAGATTCTCTAGTGGGAAGAAGAACCTCAACATGATCCTCGATCAATCTAAGGTGAGTGTGAAGAAGAGTGGCCTAGGATTTAATTCCCTAGAGTATTCTAAGAACCACCTACCTAAGGTTGTGAAAGCTATTGAGAGTGGCAAGTTTGAGGTAGAACCCCTTGAGCCATCTAAGTTAGTCTTTAGATCTGCGGGTTTTGCCCAAACCCCTTCTAGCGAGTCCGATGCTTCTATTTTAGCAGGTCAGACCTCTCAAAAGGTCAAGTATCATTGCATCTTCTACAAGAAGGATGGCCACATAGTTGAGTTCCGCTTCCATAGAGCCAAGGGTGAGAGGAAGGAGAGAGTGCGTGCCTTGAGGTCCATTAGAGGAGTTCCTTCACCTACGACTGTCTCTAGAGCCAGGCAACCTGTCTTTCCTACTAGACATAGGCCTAGGTTTGTAGATGACTTTTTTTGACTACTTTGGTGGCTCTAGGCAGCATTTTGGGTTAGGATATCGTGAGGATAAACCACGGGTAGCATCTAGACAGGGGGAGTGCCGACCTTTTGGTAGGTTGATTCAGAGAGGTCTAGGTGTTTCACGTTTGCATTCTTATGATTATCCCTCTAACCATTTTATTGCTACTCCTACTGCTATTCCTAGGCATCGTGTGGCTCAGTACTGGATTCCCAAGTCTTTTATCGCTAACCCCAGTACTGAGGCACAGATGTTCCCTACTTACGCCCTATAGGTCCAACATGCGAGGAAGGAGGACATATGGCTTGTTGACTCTGGGTGTTCTCGACACATGACCGGAGATTCTAGATGGTTCTCCCACCTCACACGTGCATCCGGCAACGAGTTGATCACGTTTAGGGATGCTTCTACCAGGACCGTGATAGCCAAGGGCACAGTGCGCGTCAACAACAACTTCATGCTTAAGGACGTCGCTTTGATAAGTAAGCTAAAGTATAATTTGCTATCTGTCTCTTAGCTTCTTGATGAGGGTCTAGAAGTGAGGTTCAAGAGTGGTGAGTGTAGAGTTCTAGACTCCCTAGGTGAGCATGTCTTTGGGATCTCTAGGTTTGAGAGGATCTTTAGTGCTGATTTCAGTATCTCTTCTACCTCCAGCCCTAGATGTCTTGTGGCTTCTGACTCTCATGACTTAGTGTTGTGGCATCATAGGCTTGGACACATAGGCTTCAACCATTTGACCAAAGTCAGTAGCAAGAACTTGATTAGAGGTTTGCCTAGGCTTAAGAATGTTAGAGACCTAGTGTGCACACCCTGTAGACACGGTAAGATGGTCTGTGCTTCTCATCCTCCTCTTACTTTAGTGATGACTGATGGGTCTGGTCAGCTCTTGCACTTAAACATGGTTGGCCCTTCTAAAGTCCAGTTTGTAGGAGGGAAATGGTATGTGCTTATCATTGTAGATGACTTCTCTAGGTATTCTTGGGTATATTTTCTGGTTTCTAAGGATGAGGCATTTGGCTGTTTTAGAGAGTTGGTCCTTAGACTAGCAGTTGACCTCCCTGGAGTCTTAAAAACCATTAGGAGTAACAATGGCACAGAATTCAAGAACTCATCTTTTGCTACTTTCTGCACTGAGAGAGGGTTAGAGCACCAGTTTTCCTCACCTAGAGTTCCCCAGTAGAATGGGGTTGTAGAAAGGAAGAGCAGAACTCTTGTAGAGATGGCTAGGACCATGCTAGATGAGCATAGCACACATAGGAGGTTTTGGGCTGATGCGATCTCTACTGCTTGCTATGTGTCCAATAGGGTTTTCTTGAGATCAGTCATAGGCTAGACTTCCTTTGAGCTTAGATTTGGTCATAGGCCTAGAGTCTCTCATTTCAAGATATTTGGTTGCAAGTACTTCATTCTTAAACATAGCATCTTGGATAAATTTAAATCTAGATGTTATAATGGTATTTTCCTTGGATTTCCTGCTCACTCTCGTGGCTATCGTGTATTTAATTTGGATACTAACAAAATTGTTGAGACTTGTGAAGTCATTTTTTATGAGGCTAGTCACGGTACTAGACCCGAGAAGCGGTGCAGTACACGTGTTCTTAGTGATCGAGAGAGTATCTTAAATCGACGACGACTCGACATAGAGGATGAGGACCCAATCCATCATCTAGTCACTCCGAGATGGTTAGAGAGCTCGCTTCTACTTCTCCGGCTTGAGAAAGTAGCCTCTTCCCACTACTTCTCCGGCTTCAGCAGAGCAGCCTCTTCCCACCTTCATCGGCGCCGAGTGGCTCTGCTCCTACCTGACAAACCCATGAGGTAGAGGCCACATCCGACTAGGACCTTCTCTTCATATTCAATGATTTACACCCTCCAGAGTAGATGATTGGGGATCTCCATGAGCGAGTTACTCTCCCCAGGTTTATCTCTCCAGATTCTCATGCGCATTCTACTTTTGCGTCTTTTGAACCCCGAGATGTCACCCATGCTTTATCTGATTCCTCTTGGGTCAATGGCATGCATGAAGAGCTTGAAAATTTTGAAAGAAACCAAGTCTGGACCTTAGTTAAACCTCCACCTAATCACAATGTAATTGTAACAAAATGGATTTTCAAGAATAAGCAAAGTGAGGATGGGTTGGTACTTCGCAACAAGGCTAGGCTTGTAGCTCAAGGTTATTCCCAGGTAGAGGGCTTAGACTTTGAAGAAACCTTTGCTCCTATAGCTAGATTAGAAGTCATTCGCATATTGCTAGCTTTCGCGGCATCTAAAGGCTTTAAGCTTTTTCAAATGGATGTCAAGAGTGCTTTCCGTAATGGTTTCTTAGAAAAAAGAGGTCTATGTCAAGCAATCCCTTGGTTTTGAAAATCACAAGTTCCCAAACCATGTGTTTAAGCTCTCCAAAGCCTTGTATGGATTAAAGTAAACCCCTAGAGCTTGGTATGATAGGCTTAAGAGCTTTTTGCTTAAGAATGAGTTTAAAATGGGAATGGTAGATAAAACATTGTTCTCTCTCAGGCATGGCAGTGACTTTTTACTGGTTCAGATTTATGTGGATGACATCATATTCGGTAGTTCTTCTCATGCTTTGGTATCCAGATTTTCAGATTCTATGAGCAGAGAATTCGAAATGAGTATGATGGGCGAGCTGACCTTCTTACTTGGTCTTCAAGTCAAGCAACTGAAAGAGGGTACCTTCATTCATCAAAGCAAGTACACAAAGGACCTTCTTCAGCGCTTCGATATGGGAAGCAACAAGCCAATGTCTACTCCCATTGCCACTTCTACTGTGTTGGATCCTGATGAGGATGGAGAGCTCGTGGACCAGAAGGAGTACCACAGCATGATCGGCTCCCTCCTCTACCTTATGGCGTCGAGGCCAGACATACAGTTTGTTGTGTGTCTGTGCGCTCGGTTTCAGGCTTCCCCTCGTGCCTCGCATCGTCAAGCAGTGTGTCGCATCATCAGGTACCTTCAGGACACTCTTGACTTTGGACTCTGGTATTCTTTTGATTCTGCTCTCTCCATCCTGTGTAACTATGGACTTAGCATCGTCCATGATGTAGTCGTAGAATTGCTCGCACATATAGAGCCGCCGACCAGCCTCAGCTTTAGTATATGAAAGTTCTGACCAGAAAACATCTCAGGTTTCATAGCATCAGAAGCACCAGCCATTGATGAATCACAAAAATGTCCACAATAAGATTTCTAGATTGTTGAAAAAGTGGACAACTTTTTAAATCCATATTTGATTACGAGGCAAAGATCACAAAAAACTAGAGATGCATAAAACGATACTAACAGCAGGCAACTCATTGCACTTCTACACATACTCAACAAAACGATTACAGCAGGAAAAACTGGTCATATGACAAATAGAGTGGTCTTACGACCAACTTACAGTTGGGTTCGATGATGATCAGGAAGCAGTGGTCGAAGCAGCGCAGATCGTAGATGATGCAGTGCAGAGAGAAGTCGCGCAGATGCACTGCCCAGAAACCTTATTGTTGTCCCGTGGAGGAAAACTCTGCGACAATGGTTCAGAGATATCCGCTCACCCTCCTTCCCGGTGCACGCCGAGGAGAAGGGACAGCTTGATTCGACAACTCAATTCCTCAGCACAGTTGATCAGAGAGGAAGATGGAAAATAGAATGAATCGATGCTTCTATCTAGACGTCTCCAGATCTTATTTATAGTCGAGACAATTACTCTCTAGTAACTGGCATAATAAACCACTGGTAACTGCAAATTCAAAGCCAATTAATGGTCATTAAGCAGTGTTTATTGATCATGATTGTACCCTAGTCTAAAGCTTCGGCCACTGGTCTATAGCTTCAACTAGTGTATTACGACCATACTGGTCTAAGGATCCGACCAGATGATTCCGACCATACTGGTCTAGGCCTTCGACCATACTGGTTTATGGTTTCGACCACTCATTTTTGACTATTGTGTTTCGATCACTGAGTTTCGACCACTGTGTTTTGACCACTAAGTTTCGAAGACTTCTGGTCTAAGAAATTACATGCTTTAGAATTTTAGGAATGAATGGGCATTTACATATATGTGCCCAATTCCAACATAAGTATCCTAGTAATCCGACAGGTAACAAAGAGCTAAGATGTGAATTGTCTCTCTCTGCTGGTACTGTTCTTCCTTTCCTCTTATCCTAACTTTTTTCTTCCCTTCCGCTTGCTATTTTCAAATCCTACTATTCTACTTGAGGATACATAACAGGGGTTCATCAGCAATACTTCACATAAGTTAAATTGGACTAAATACCACCAATTAAAGTAAATTACCACCATTCTTTCCGCAGGATCTGAATGGTGCTCCATCTTGTTATGAACAGCTCCCACAAGAGTCTCGACCTCTTCCTTGGTTCGTTCAAGCAGATTGGGTCCCTTCACCTTGTCCACAGTGATACGAATCAACATCTCAATGTATTAGATGGATACCCAAAGGTATGTATAGTAGCAATACAACCTAGGGCTAATGGGCCTCATGGGCTATATATACATATACTTAACACCCCCTTTGTACTCAACATGGGTCAGGAGGATCTGAAACATTTAGAGAGATAGAAGCGATGTTGTCTCGAGTTTGAGCATTGGTGAAGAAATCAAGAACTTGAATATCGAGGGCACATCTTCAAGAGCAATAGTCTTCGTTGACAATGAGAACGATGTGAAGTACGCATCCACACCAATGTGCTTAGTAAGCTCATGCTTCACTGGATCAGTAGCAATCTGTATAGCACTAGTGTTGTCACACATAAGAGATACATGAATATCGCATGACACACCAAGATCAGCCAAAAGCCAACGAAGCCAAACAATCTCTGAAGTAGTAGTGGCCAACGCCAAGCTCACCTCAAGACTAGATCGTGATATCGGTCTCTTTCTTGGACTTCCATGCAATAAGCGAAGACCCAAGAAATATGCAATAGCCAGAGACAGATCGTCTATCAACAGGATCACTCACCCAAGTCGAGTCAGAGTAAGCATGAAGCTGAAGTTGATTCGGCCGAGAATAAAAGAGACAATGATCAATAGTCCCTTGTAGATAGCGCAACACACGTAGCAGGTGAGCATAGCGAACAGATGTGGGAGCAGAAATAAACTGGCTGAGCACATGAACAGAATGAGCAATATCAGGACGTGTCACTGCAAGATAGACAAGACTTCCAACAATATGACGATAACGAGAAGGGTCTTCAAGCAAAGTGCCATCAGTAGGACGAAGCTTAAGATGAAGCTCCATAGGAGTAGCAGCTGTCCGACTGTTAGTGAGACCAGAGCGAGCAAGCAAATCCTGAAGATAGCGCTGCTGAGATAGATAGTAGCCATCATATGTGCAAGTAAACTCAATCCCCAGAAAATAACAGAGAGGACCCAAATCCAACATCAAAAACTGCTCACTGAGCCGTTGCTTAACAAAAGCAATGTACTTCGTGTCATCTCCAGTAATCAACATGTCATCAACATAGAGTAGAAGCATAGTACGACCATGTGGAGATGTATGAATAAACAATGCAGGATCATGATTACTCAGGAAGAACCCAACACCTAACACAACTGAACTAAACTGCTCAAACCAAGCACGAGGAGCCTGTTTGAGGCCATAAAGAGCATGGTGAAGGCAAAAAACATGACTGGCAAGAGCCACAACACCCTGAGGTGGTGTCATATAAACCTCCTCCTACAAATCACCATGAAAAAAAGCATTCTTCACATCCATCTGAGAGATAGTACAAGAGCGAATAGTAGCCATAGCAATAAGAGTGCGAACCATTACCATATGAGCAACAGGAGAAAATGTCTCGTCATAATCACGACCATGTGCCTACCGAAAACCACGAGCAACTAGTCGAGCCTTGTATCTCTCAAAAGAGCCGTCAGATTTGGTCTTAACTTTAAAAACCCACTTGCAAGTAATAGGAACAGCATGAGCAGGTAAAGGAACAAGATCCCACGTACTAGTACGATCCAAAGCAGCTAACTCCTCTGCCATAGCTACCTGCCACTCAGGATGAACAACAGCCTCCTAATAAGTGTGAGGCTTAGGCAAAACAGTAGAAAGAAAACCATATCTCATTAGAGTAGCAATAGTAGTACGATCACGAAGCTCATACCGAGATGACGGTGCCGGTGGAGGATCATCGAAAGAGTATCATCAAGACTAGCCATGCCATCGGAGGGGAAAAAGAGAAGGTCGAGTATCGGGAGGAACCCTAGACCACGAGTATAGTGAAGAAACAAAGGATCTAAGCGAGGATGAAGAAGAGGACTCCACGAAAGAGGTGTATTAGACGAAATAATGAGTGGAAAGTAAAGAAAGGAGAGAGACTCGATGGGAGAGGAGGACCGAGTCGTAGAAGAATAAAAATAGGGACAATCCTCAACAAAAGAAACATCACGAGAAATGCACATACACCGAGTAGAGGAATCATAACAACGATAGCCCTTATGCTTAAGACTATACCCAAGAAAAACACACTCAATAGATCGAAGTGTTAACTTGGTGCGCCACAAGGTGGAAGCGAATATAACAGATACAACTAAAACCCAAGATGGTCATACCATGGGGAGTAGAAAATAAGAGCTCTCTAGGACACTTTCCCTCAAGGCGAGAAGATGGTTGCATATTAATGAGATAGATAGACGAGAAACCGTGATCACCCAAAAATGTCGTGGAACATGAGATGCAAGTACAAGAGTACGAAAGGTCTCAATAAGATGCGGTGTTTACGTCAAAGAATGCCGCTCGAGCATAGGCACCGTGACAGAAAGCCGAGAAGGGTTCCTGTAACACTCGCTTTTTTGAGCATTTTGAAAATTTTCAAAATTAAAATTAACCATTTGGTTTATTGAATTAATAAAGCTTAAATTTGAAATTTCGTAAAATAAAAAAACAATTTAATTGAGTTAATCAAACTTCAATTAAATCAAAACTTGGTTTATTTGCATTTCGGGATTTTATTGGATTCAAAGTCAAAAAAGTGCATTAAGTATTTTCTTGAAGTTTTTGGAATTTAAAAAGGGCTTTCCTTTTTGCCCAAAAGTCTAAAAATAATTTATTTGGAAATTTTTAAAGCTAAACTATAGTTATAAATAATTTTATTAAGTTCCAAATAATTCAAGGAATTTCTGTGTATTTTTCTTGGAATTTTTGGACCCTTTTAACTATTTTCTAAAAAGCCTTTTTAATTTCTTGAATTATTTTATTCAAAAATCTATTTAAACCCTCCTCTTTCTTTTGGGCCGAAAGCCTCAGCTCCGGCCCATCTCCTCTGCACCTTTGGCTTGCTTCATGCCCATTCTCGCTGCGTGCCCACCGTCAAGGCCCCTCCTCTCGATCACCGTCCGATCGAAGATGGATTACGGCCCGGTCGTGTTCCAACGTTTGGACAGTCCGAACGTTCAACCGATTAGGACCGTCCGATCCAGATTCAACGGCCCGATCTAAATGGGAGGTCCGGACGGTCCGAACGTCCCAATCGTTTCAGACCGTCCGATCAAAATCGGACGACCCTTGATCGCCGCTTTCTTCACCGCGCCCTCTCTCTCTCGCTGACATGGTGGGCCCACCCACCAGCGTCACGCGCCGCGTCGTCTTCCTCCTCCCGCTTCTACCCGTTGGAGCACATGGCGCTCCTACTTTCTTCGCCGCGCCCCGTGTTTGCCGCCGACGCCGTCGCTTCTCCACACCACCTCGTCAACAGGGCATTGAATGCCCGTCGCCTCCGCCACCCGCCAGCGTCGCCCTCGCCCGAGTCATCTCCTTCCTCACGCCACCACGCCGCTACTGCGCGTCGAGCGTGCGGCGCTGCTGCTTTGGCGCCAACGCTACCGCCTCCTCCTGTTGCCGCGACCTACTCTAGCGCGATTCAACGCGGCATCCTCTGCCGCACCCGTTGCTCCCCTTTTCTTCCCTTCCACCTGCTCCCATCCCATCCTCGCCTGCCTCGTCACTTCGGCCAGAGCTCCGTCATGCCTGCGCCCATGTCGTCCTCCTCCCTCGGCCTCCTCAGCGCCTATAAAAGCGCGCACCGAACGCCTCTCCCTCTCCTCTCTCTTTCCCCTCACTTTCCTCCATCTCCTTCGTCCCCAATCGCTCGGATTTTGCCGACGAAGCTCCGTGACCGAAGAACTCGCCGCCGCCATTAGCTCCGTCGTGGAAGCTCCACCACCGCCTCCGACCACACCGCCAAGATCGCTCGTCACGGCAAGCCCGGCACGACTTCACTTCTCCCGGAGCTCACCGAGCACTGCACAGTCCGTGAGTCCTACCTCTCCGCGCAAGATGATCGTTGGGCTCGCCACGGCGTGGAAGCGCCGCGAGTGCACCAGCCGCGCCATCATCATCATTGCCGACGCGGGTCTCCCCCATCGCCGACGTGGCGCCACTCGCCGCCACGCCAAGGCCACCTAGGTGCCACCTCATTTCACGCTAACGTGGCTGCGTCGCCGTCACTTGCGCTGCGGGTTTCGCCCCAGTGCCACACGGCCCCACCGTCGCCGCTCAACCTTTTCGAATTAAAAATAAATCTGAAAATCCATTTCTTTTGTCATTTCATGTTTTTGTAACTTCCGGAGGCCATAACTTCTCCGTTCGAACGATTCAAATTTCTAAATTCATATAAAATCAAGACCTACCTATCTATACTAAATTTATTTTATTTGGAGTTCATTTGATTTCATTTGAGTTTTATTTTAATTTGGATCCTTTTCGCGTGTAGATTTCAAGACTCGGGAACCGAATATTACGTAAGAAGTAGATCCTAAGCATTTGAGCAAGGCAAGTTACATCATTGATCATATTGAATCCCATTATCTTAAATTATCTAAATTCCATTTTAAATTATTATTGCATGCTTATTTAAATTCAAGTAATTTAAATTCCGCTTTTAAGCTTATAGTTATTCCATATTCCTTTGTATAGCCATCTTTGTTATTAAATCAATCATTCCTTGATACCTTAGTTAAAAATCTAGTTCATACACTAGTATGAGCTAGACCATGTTGTTAAACACTATGCTTAGACAAAGTTTAGACCAAAATATTTACTTTGGGGAAATTAGCCAAAATCCAATTATGATTTAAACAATGTTATGGTATGTCTATACCATACAATCTTCGAAATGTTTAACTTGTTAAATAAAATAAAAAATGGTTTGGACTTGGGCGGAATGGTTGTTGGATGGTGCATGTTTATGCACGGGTCGATCATTTCTATGATCGAGACCCATGGGTTTATTGGAATGTCGCCTAAGTCAATTAAGGACCGGTCTTCGAGCCGCATCTTGCTAAACCCCATCGTACTACCACATGTCCTGAGTGGGCGGGACCTAGCTAAATAATTTGTATTCTTTCACCGTGGTCGTGCCATCCGGTTGCGTGGGTGTCTTTTATGACCTACTTTTATGTATTCCCACTTGGCGCAAGAGGTAACCTGAACCCAGCGGATTTCTATCCAAAGGGGCGAAACCTTAGCGAGGCAGGACTACGGTGAGATAATGCATTGTAAAGGCTTCGTGATAATGACTTAGTCGCACACCTTCGGTAGTGTGTTAAACGGACATTATAAGTCAATTATCTCTTGTGGGTAAAGTTGTACCACCTCTGCAGAGTGTAAAACTATTCGAATAGCCATGTCCATGGTCAAGGACATGCAAAGCAAAGCCACTCCAAGTTAGATTTTTGGTTTTGTTTTCAAAAGACTTTATTAAATGATTTTGGATTTCTATCCAAATGGGAATTGGGCGGTTTGCCATGTGATAGGAGGATATCCTTCACCACTTATTGATGAATGTTATCTGACTATAAAACTTGAGATTTAGAAAATGAATTTTAGTTATAAGTAAACTGCTTTGGAACTTAGTATGAGTATTCAAAAGAAAAATGTCGCTTTATGCAAATTGAGCCATATAAGCGCCTCCCTTTGTTGAATCCTTGCATGCATTATAATTCTGTTACATTGGGTGTAACTTGCGGAGTACATTCATTTGTACTCACCTTGCTTAATAAATTGTTGATCAGGAGAAGAGTACTACGAGGATAATGAGAACTTAGATGATTAGGCTACGCCCTCCAGACGATTGCCTGTGGCGAATCGTGTGGCCTACCTTACTACTTTTGCTTCCGCTGTATTTTGCTTTCTAGCTTTATGCCCCTTTTGTATTAAACCTTAAGTATTTCAAGGTATGACGTTGTATGGTTGTGTTATCCACTTTTCGATGTTGTGTACACTAGTCGTTCTCGACTAGTGTGTGTTTCACAGAGAATCCAGATCCTTCGCTCCCGGTTCGATTCCTCGATGGAGAGAAATTGACGAAAGGCATGTGACAAGTACTCCCCCCAAAATCAGAACGAAAAGTCCGAACAGGAGTGGAAAACTGGGTGTGAACCATACGAGCAAAAGACTGATAAATGGACAAGAGTTGAGAACGATGTTTCATAAAATAAACCTAAGTATATCGAGAATAGTCATCAATAAAAATTACATAATAGATATGACCACCTTTGGAAGCAAAAGGAGTAGGACCCCAAACATCAGAATGAGCTAACTCAAAAGGACAACTAGACCTAGATGTACTGGTAGGATATGGGAGTTGCAACGTTTAACAAGCTTGCAACCTTTACAATCATAACTAGTGTCAACAATGACACGACCTAGGACACCCTGACGAGCTAATGTAGAAAGACGTGATCCACACAAGTGACCAAGCCGATGATGCCACTGAGAAAAACTAACAGACAATGACGCAAGAACTGAAGATGCATGAGCGGAGGAAGATGGGAGACTCAGACAATTAAGGAAGTAGAGATCCTAAGAATCTCTAAGACGATGGCCAGTACCAACAAGAACTCCTGTCCGACGATCCTGCACATAGCAAATAGAGTCATCAAACCCAACAAAGAAGGGCATATCAGCAAGTTGACCAACATACATAAGATTCATAGAAAGTTGAGGTACAAATGACACATCGGGAACAATAAAATGAGAAGTAGAGAGAGTGCCTTGATGAGTGACTGAACAAGAGGTGCCATCGGCTGTCTGTACACAAGAACCATCCATAACAAGTCGACATGATGAAAGATGAGACTTATCCAATATCATGTGAAAAGAAGCTCTAGAGTCCAAAACCCATGGAAGACTAGTACTTGACACAGAAGAAGAGGCTACAGCAAGACTGGTAGACCCACTAGGAGGGGCATTAGATGAAGACCGCTGCTGAACTTGAGTCTGAAGCTGAGACTGAAGCTGACCCAACTGAGTGGCAAAAGCAGAATCCCCAACAGATGCAGGAGTGGTGGCAGCAACCACACCACGTCGACGACGGTGAGATGCAGGTCGCAGCTTTGGATGAAGTCGGTAGCACATCTGAACAGGATAACCAGGCTTCTTGCAGTGAGGGCATAAAGCCTGGTTAGATGTAGCATCAGAAAGTGGAACAGGCTGATAAACCTCCTGATGAGGTGCCGCAAGAACAAACTAGGGTGGTGTCAATCCGAAGGATAGAGAGCGAAGTCGAGTCTCCTCGGCAATCAACGCAGCAAGGGCCTCCTCCATGGTTGGAAGAACATCACGTCCCAATAGTTGAGCTCGAATAGACTCAAACTCTAGGAGAAGGCGCATAACAAAAGTGAACATTAAATTTTGCGCATCATGACCCGCCTTGCCTACACAGCCAGTACATCTAGCACATGAAAGAGGAACTATGGAGATCAGCTGTCGTGAAATGCGAGTGAAAGAACTGTAGTACTCCTCAATAGACATCTCCTGCTGATGTAAATCATGAAGAGTTTGTAGAAGAGAAAAGCGACGTGCCGCACTGGTATGCTCATAATGATGCTGAAGATACTCCTACATCTTGCGAGAACTTGGAAGATCAATGAAATCCATCCTGATTGAAATTTCAGCACTGTGACATAAGATACCATAACACGATCATTAGCACTTCGCCAGGCAGCAGCTTCCTTCACATCGGTCTTCTCAGTTGGAGGCTCCATCGTAACATATGAAAGAAGACCAATAGACCGAAGAAGCATGCGAACCGACGACAACCACTCACGATAATTCTAGCCATCTAGTTTGATATCCGAGGCCAAAAGAGCACCTCCCATACCGAGAGAAGGGAAGGCACCAGAGGCCATTTCACCAGCTCAACGCTTAAGGCAGCTCCAGCCCACGAGTTAGCTAGCTAGCAACAATGGCGTCGACCACCACCTTCCTCCCCATCCTCGCTATCTTGCTCGTGGCCCTCGAGGCGCCGGCAGGTGGCGTCATCGCTATCCGGTGAAGCAAGTGCTGAGCAACCCGAAGACACTAGGCGACGGCGGCTGCGGATGGGATCGATGATGAGGCTGCTCGGCACGACGGCGGCAGTGGGGGAGGGCGGGAAGATCAACGACGAGGGTATGGCGCTGCGCAAGGGCGAGGAAGCTGCTGCGCGAAGGTGCGAGGCGGTGCGATGGCTGCGGCAGATGGAGCCAGCAGCGGCGGAGTCCCTACCAGAGAGGCCGCCCGAGGAGGAGTTCTGCACGGCGCTACACAATGGCCTTGTCCTCTGCAACGTCCTCACCCGGCTAACCCCGACGCTCATCCCGAAGGTCGTGGAGGAAGGCAAGTGGCGTCGGGGGCAGGTCGACGCGCAGTACGGCGGCAGCGGCATCGTCCAGGGAATGGAGATCCAGCAGGTCACGCGACTTAGTGAGGACCGCTCGGGCGCTCCGCTACCACGTCTTCCCAGGCCGCCCGCTCCTCGTCTCCACTGTCGCGACGCGCCACTGGCCCGCGGGGAATCCCGATCCGAGCGGCGAACAGGTGATGGCTTGCAACCCCAGGCAGCGGAAGAACAGCAGGGGGCTCACGAGTAGAGGGCTGCAGCAGAGTGGTGGTGGAGATGGCTCGACTTTGGGGGATCCGTGGAAGAAGAGCAGAGGGAGACGGTGGAGCTCACGAGTTGAGCGGCTGTAGTGGCCGCCCACCAACGCGACAGAGGTGGGAGCCGTTTGGCGGAAGGCGGCAGAGAAACCTGAGCTCTGATACCATGATACGAATCAACATCTCAATGTATCAATGTATTAGATGGATACCCAAAGGTATGTATAGTAGCAATACAAAACCCTAGAACTAATGGGCCTCATGGGCCATATATACATATGGGCTATATATACATATACTTAACACACAAAAGTTTTCTCAGTTATGTCGCTGGTTGTTTTGTGAGTCACCTTGTTGTGAACGTCGTCTTTGTTCATGACGCTCTCGATTCATAGCGGAATGATTCCTCGTGCGCACCCCACCCTGCCTAGATACGCAAGAGCTTTCAGAACATACATAAGAAAATAAGACAAAGCTAGGGTTTTGCTCTTAAAGAGAATTCCTTGTACAATCCATTCGAACAGACGCAAGCGGCCAGCTTGTTTTGTGCAAAACCAAGAGGTTCATTAAGGTCATGTACAATGGGCTTACATCAACTGTCTATAGCCTCTACCATGTAGGATTTAAACTGATGTGGATGAAAGAGAATAAAGAGAGAGAAATGTGATGTCTATAATCCTGTAGTCGACTGTAGCACCAGAACCAATAAAAGCATTAAAAGACAGTGTGTTGTCTATAATCATGTAGCCGACTGTATCATCATAACCCATTGTATGAATTATCTTTAGTGCTGTCTACAGGTGACATAGAGAGTTGCTATAGACAACATCTATCTGTACCATTGTATATACCCTAAGCAACTGCTAGCTAATAAGCTAAGAAATGTTCATCAAACATTCAAACTAGTAGCGCATAACCCGTAAAACATGCACAGATCGACATGGTCAGCTTGCCGCGGCCCCTGTCAATTGCCACGCACTACTCTTTGGGTAACATCTCTGTTAGAGACGGCAAGAAACCATCC
Source organism: Phyllostachys edulis (assembly GCA_036346405.1). Classification (NCBI taxonomy): domain Eukaryota; kingdom Viridiplantae; phylum Streptophyta; class Magnoliopsida; order Poales; family Poaceae; genus Phyllostachys; species Phyllostachys edulis. The sequence continues at coordinate 73,662 of JAYEVD010000620.1, forward strand.
TTCGGTATAAACCGAAGCGGACTTCAGGCAGCGCGGACTTGGCCACGTCGACAGGGTGCACCTTGCCCGTTCGATTTCGTGCAAGCGATTTGTGCCCGTCCAATTTCGGCTCGCTTTGGTGGCTCCGTCGGTCCTTCGTTGCTGTGTTTGGGCGTTGTAGTGTTTCCCGCTTCGCCGCCACGCGGCGCTGCGTTCGTCGTTTTTTGATTGCCACGCAGCCTCGCTCGACGCGGCGTGTCGACGCTGCTTCGTTTTTTTCAGCCTTGGTTTCCTTTCACGCTGCTGAGCCCCCCGCTAAATCGGTCAAGCTTTTCCCCATCTCGGCGTCTCGGGCGTCTCGGATGCTCCATTGCTGCCGCTTGTTCTTGCTGGTTGTTCCGTGTCCTTCGGCATTCGTCTCGCTGTGCTTCTTTGCTTCGTTTCCCCGCTGTGGCTCCGTCTTCTTTGGTCCTATTTGACTACAATAGCTTCGTCCTCTTTGTGCCTGTTTGTTCTTGCACATTTGCCTCTTCCCCTCTCGGTTTTCCCCTTTTGTGTCGATGTTTCTGTGAATATGTTATTTCTCTACCGTTCTTATTTGTAGATTTGTGTTTTGGTTGCCATTCCCGTCTCGGTCTGTGCAGCCGATTGTTGCTTTCCTCCATCTGCCGCTCCAGATTTTGATTTTTGATTTTGCCCTTTTTCCTTCTTTGTTTTTTTCGCTTTCCTTGCCTTACGTCTCGATCTTGTCTTCAGATCTATATTTATGGTTATCAGCATTCTTCGGTCATCCAGATCTGTGTTTGCCGTCCTCAACGCTCTTCGTTGTGATTCGCAAAGAGACCTTCGCCCACTCTGGGGATCCAAATTGTCTTGCTATCTACGGGCAACCACCGCCTCTATCCCCTACCGCTTCAGACGGTTGCCTGTTTTTTCGCTTCTTTCTTTTCGCTTTTTCCCTTTGCTTGCCTTACATTTTTGCCTTGCGTACTAGATCTGCGGCCAGGCCATCATCGCTCTTGGTGTAGTTCGAGGCACGATTCAACCTGTGCTAGGCATCCGCACCGTGATTTCTACGCATTATAGCTCATGCCTTTTTTGTGCTCCATTGTTCCATCCATTTTTGTTGCCTAGAACAAGATGGATTCTTTATGTTCTTTACCTTACCTCGTGTTTTTCACTTTCACCTTCTGTTGTTGTTTCGATCGTTCCGATTGTCTTCACGTCTTCTTATTTTATTTTCCTTTCTCTGCAGGGCTAACCGAGATTCATCTGCCGCTTACCAATCTTCGTGGACCATACGGTTGCCTTCTTAAAGGTATTGGTTTATACTTGCCTTTTTCATGATCCATGTTGTCCGTTAGATATATTGCGTCCGTCTTTATATGCTCTTTGTCACAGTCTACGTCGATTATGTTTTGTCTATTTTTCCTTTACTCTTCTTTAGGTCGCATGGTTGTCTGTTGTGTGCATCTTTTTTTACCTTGCTGCTAAATCGTCCTGCGTTGTGCTTGTTTGCTCACCTCATCTTTTCATGCGCAAGCATTGTGATGCTTGTGCCTTCTCATTCTATTTAGTGTCTGGCTGCGTCGGCCATGTCTCTGGAGAGACATCACCGGTCCTATGTCACAGCATTTATTAGGTACATGTGTTTCGTCCAGGTTTGTTTGTTCCAGCCGTCCTTACATAGTTATAGTTACTCTAACTTTCCTTTGCTGACTATAGGAAACAATAATTATCCTATACCTTCCGCGGATGATTCGCAGCAGAATCGAAAAAAGAGGCGCCAACTTCTTGCTCAAAAAAGACTGCTTAAAACAGGTCTTTCATCCTGCTTTTGTTGAACCACCACATATCCAACTATCTTACGCATCAGTTCTCATAATACTCTCCTTCTCGGCCAGCCATTTCTCCTTTCGAATTCTATATGATCCCATTCAGTAATACGTCAGCAAAAAAAAACATACCCTTTTTCTAACCTTCTTCTATTGTAGTACACATATGTACATTCATTTCTTATACCTCTATTGCTTTTGATCGCACCGAACTAGGCCCTTCTGCTGGCCACGTGTACACTCCTGGATGTCTTCTCTTTCCTTAGGATTATGTTGATGCACTCAAAGGTACCTCTGTATGCATACTTCTACTATTACATAACATTTGTCCTTACCTCCTTCGCTGCATACGCCACACCAATCCTTAACCTGTATTCCTTGGTTTTTCCTTCTTTTACTCTACAAAAAACAGCCTCCTACGCAGGCAGATCCTATTATGGCAGACCGGACTACACATGCTCTCATTGCTCCGCTGTCTTCTGGTTTCATGAACGCACAAAATGTCATTCCTCAGTCAGGGATCAGAGATTTCTATACAACAATTGCTGTAAGGGTGGTAAAGTTGTTCTTCCCTCTTTTAAAGATCCCCCTTCTTTGCTAGCTAACTTGCTTAGATACAATGGCGATGGCCGGTCTAAGAATTTCCGCCGCAAAATAAGACAATACAACTGCTTATTTGCTTTTACTTCTATGGGTGGTAGAATTAATCAATCGATCAATCAGCAGCGAGGTCCATACGTGTTTAGTGTTTGTGGACAAGTGTATCACCGTATTGGCTCGCTGCTTCCTTCTAGCGGTGATCCTCCAAAATTTGTGGAACTATATATATATGATACTGATAATGAGATCCACAATAGAATTCGCGCATTAGATCCTTCTGAGAATACTGAGGGGTCTTTAGATCCTGAGATAGTCTCCGATATCATGCACATGCTTGATGAGCACAATCCTTTGGTCAAACAATTCCGTTGTGCTAGAGACCGTTTGCGTGAATCTGGTGATCAGTCTGTGGGTATTAGAATTGTTGGCGCCCGAGCTGGTGACCCAGTCCAATATAATTTGCCGACCTGTAACGAGCTTGCATTGTTGGTGGTCGGAGATTTCTCCCTAGAAACCTACAAACGAGATATTGTTGTCCACAATAGATCTAACGAAGTTCGTCGAATATCCCCTTTGCATCCTGCGTTCATGGCCTTGCAGTATCCTTTGTTATTTCCTTACGGTGAACGTGGCTTCCAACTCGGTGTACCTTACGCTGGCAATGATTCCTTACATCGAGAAACCCGTTCTAAAGTCACTATGCAAGACTATTTCCGATACTTCTTCCACTATAGACGGGACTAGCATAATCCTTATCTAAATTGCGGGAGATTATCATCTCAGATAAAAGTCGACGCTCGTGCGTGCGTTGATGAATGTCGTATCCAATACATATTAGATCATCAAGATGAGCTAAGGATTGAGACCTTGCAAGGTGTAGCTGACGATGTTGCAAGCGGCTCTATAGATGGTGCTGATGTTGGGAAATGTATTGTGTCGCCGCGACGATACTGGAGCAAAGGCGTTATATGGTTCAGAACTACCAAGATGCTATTGCTATATGCCGTGTACATGGTCCTCCCGATCTGTTTATTACTTTCACATGTAATCCAAGATGGCCTGAAATCACCGAGGCATTGGCATTCGATCGTGGTGAACGCGTCACTGATAGAGCTGATATTGTTGATAGAGTCTACAATATGAAGTTGGAGGAGCTGTTAACCGATATTAAAGATGGGTCTGCATTCGGTCCTATCAATGCATGTGAGTATTTGCCTACTCCGCTCTTCTACATGTCTTTTATTTTGTAAGCGTGTTTTCCCTTCTAATCTATTTTCTTCATCTTTGTGTTGCCAACTTCCTTAGTGCTCCATGCTGTGGAATTCCAAAAACGTGGCCTTCCTCATGCTCATATAATCGCTTGGCTTGCTAGGGATACAACTGAGCCAACACCTGCTCTGATCGATAGCTTTGTTAGTGCTGAGATACCCGATCCACAGTTGGACCCTTTAGGATATGCTTTGGTTTCCGAGCACATGATACATGGTCCATGTGGCTTGCTCAATGATAGATGTCCTTGTATGAAAGATGGTTCCTGCTCCAAATTCTATCCAAAACCATTCCAAAACGAGACAACGATTGATAGAGATGGCTTTCCTCTCTACAAGCGACGTGATGATGGACGATTTATTATAAAAGGAAATGTTCGCCTAAACAATAGATGGGTGGTTCCATATAATATGTCCCTACTAAAGAAATATGGTGCACATATTAATGTCGAGTGGTGCAACAAGACAAAGGTTCTAAAGTACCTCTTCAAATATGTCACTAAAGGCCAAGACTATGCAAAGATCTCCCTTCAAAGGCTAAAACGCGGCGAAGATGCTCCGTCTGATCCTCAAACATCAACCGTCAATGAGGTTCAAGAATATCTTGATTGTCGATACATATGTGAGCATGATGCCATTTGGCGGATTCTTGAATACGATATCCATAGACATTTCCTCTCATTGAACGCCTCAATGTGCATCTACCTAAGATGAATATCCTTTGCTTTAACCCTAATGCCAATCTATCAAACATTGTTTCCAACACTTTTCTAGCGAGGACACCACTTACCGAGTGGTTTGCGGCTAACAGCCACCATACTGAAGCTCATGCTCTTACTTATTGTGAATTTCCTTCTAGATGGCGCTGGGACACAAATACTAGAACTTGGCAAAAACGTCATAGTGGGAAGAAGATAGGACGTTTATATTTCATACATCCTTCTACCGGTGAGCAATACTATCTTAGAATGCTCCTTATGTTGGTCAGAGGAGCTAAAAGCTATGAAGACGTCCGTACCTTCCAAGGTATTGTTTATAATACATTCAAAGAGGCTTGCAATGCTCGCGGCTTACTAGGGAATGATGTCGAATGGTACCGTGCCCTTGAAGAGGCTTCTAGATGGGGTCCATCATCTCAGCTTAGACATTTGTTTATCACAATGTTGCTTTTTTGTGATATCAATGATGAGCGTTCGTTATTTGATAGGTTCTGGTTAGATCTAGCTGAGGACTTTCAATATCATTTCCGACATGCTACTTGTAATCCATGTTATGTTATGCCTGTTGATGAACTAAAAGATCTTCTATTAGATGAAATTTCTGCTCTATTAAAAAGAAATGGGGCTACAATATCTTCTTTCAATTTACCTGCACGAAGTAGCAGTGCTAGCCATTGCTACACAAACACAATGATGAGTGACGAGTTGTCATACGATCTTGCAGACCTAGCTAATGAATCCACAAAGTTGTGCTCTATGCTAAATCCCGATCAAAGAAATGCCTTTGAATGTGTCGTGTCGCGGGTTGCCCATAACCAACCTGGCTTCTTTTTTGTCTCCGGTCATGGAGGTACTGGAAAAACGTTTCTTTGGAATGCTATCACAGCCTACTTAAGATCTACAAGCAAAATTGTTCTTACAGTTGCCTCTTCTGGTGTTGCTTCTCTTCTCTTGCCTGGTGGCTGTACAGCTCATTCCAGATTTAAAATACCTATTGACGTTGATGAGACAAGTATATGTGATATTAAAAGAGGGACTATGTTAGTAGAGTTAATTAAAGTTACTTTCGTTGTTATTTGGGACGAAGCTCTCATGGCTCATAGAAAATGTTTTGAAGCACTAGATAGAACTTTTCGTGATATCTTGCTTGATGTGGACTCTGGTGCTCACAATATGCCGTTCGGTGGCAAAGTTTTTGTTCTTGGTGGTGATTTCCGACAGATTTTACTTGTTATTGAAGGAGGCACTAGAGCTCAAATAGTTGATGCTGCTATTGTAAAGTCGCCTCTATGGGACAGCGTAACCGTGCTTCCTTTGACTATTAACATGCGATTATCCACTGTTGACTAGATCACACATGATAACGTCGGTGTAACAAATTTTAGCCTATGGATTCTAGATCTAGGTGATGGTAGGCTACCCACAACAAGCAATGAGGGTGAGTCTGAAGCTTGTTGGATAGAGATTCCGCACGAGTTTTTAGTTTGTGCCCAAGATGACAAAGTGGCTGCCATAGTAACTGCTGTTTACGTCGATTTTCAAGATAATTTTAATATATGTGCGTATTTACGCAGCAGAGCCATATTATCACCTACAAATGAGATTGTTGACGAAATCAATTCTTTTGTTCTAACTAAAGTGCCTGGTACTAAAACTGAATATCTAAGCTTTGATTCAATTTCTAAATGCGCAGACACACCTGCTGACACTGACCTTCTGTATCCTTTAGAGCTTCTAAATTCGATAAACCCAAATAATTTCCCCCAACACAGGCTTTTGCTTAAAGTAGGTGTCCCCATTATGCTACTTAGAATTCTAAATCAATCTGTTGGCCTTTGTAATGGAACAAGACTTATAATTTTGAGACTTGCTGATTTGATTATTGAGGCCACTATTATGACCGGTTCTGCCATGGGACAAACTGTGTATATTCCACGCATACCTTTGATAAGTACAGACAGAAAATGGCCTTTTAAGCTACAACGTCGTCAATTTCGCTAGAGTTTGCTACGCAATGACAATCAACAAAAGCCAAGGCCAAACCCTTGAAAGCGTTGGTATATATCTAAAAAACCTGCTTTTACACATGGGCGTTTATACGTCATTGCGGTCATGGGTAACATGTAGAGAGGGTCTTAAAATCCTTATTGAAAATGAGGACTTCACATGTGGAACAAAGACAAAGAATATTGTTTACCAAGAAATCCCAAAGTCACTATGATATATACATGTATTGTATATTACAAGATGTGCACATAAATAAGCTTAAGTTAGAACTCCTTTTTTAGTTTACGCACCACTCATATTTTTCGGTTCAGATTTTCTATCTATATATCCTTCCTTGATGTAGTATATATCTATGAGTGAGCTGGAAATAAAAGAAGGCCCTATGCAAAATAATCTTAAACTAAGTCTCCTTCTTTGGATTTGCACAGACCTCACATTTTACGAGTTCAGATTTGTATATCTATATATATTTGGTTCATATAGTTTTCAAATAAGTGTTCTTTTTCCCCCTTGTTCTGCAACTTCCTGTTTTGTGAATATGTTGAAAAGAGAGAGCAGACTTTGTGTTTTATTTACCTTTCAGAGATCTAATCACCATGTAATGTTGCACTTTTATTCTCATTTTTCCCATGACAGCTTGACAGACAACTAAATAGATTCTATTTCTACAGCTACACAGATGGCTTATAGTCTGCTTTCAGAGATTACTCCAGCTAGCAAACATTGGACCATTTGTGCTAGATTATCTCGCCTATGGGAATATCGTGGGAATGTTGACGATGCAGAAATTCAACATCTAGATCTTGTCCTTGTTGATGAACAGGTATCGTTCTACCCCAAATTTTATATTCCACGGTTCTATTTTGTGCATTAAAAAAAACTTCTTTTCTTGTCATAGGGCACCGCTATATATGCCGAGATACCCAAAGAACATGTAGAGGCAAAAAGGGCCCTATTGCAGGAAGAACATATTTACACTTTTAGTAGGTTCTTGGTATCTTCAAACAAAATGAAATACAGGCCTGTTGACAGTGAGTACATGGTTGAAATCGGTTACTACACAGAAATTGAAGAAAAACTTGATGCCCCGCCCAACTTCCCAATGTACGCGTATACCCTTATACTGCTGGAAAATCTTGATAGCTATATTGGTGAAACCAGAAATTTCCTAGGTTTGTCCTCTGTTACTCACCTCTCCTTTTTTACAAAGAACATACAAGTGCTATGTGTTGGCTGCGCAATATATTGTATCATGTCACAAAGATAAATCTAATTTTCCTTACAGATGTTATTGGCGTTGTCAAGGCTGTTTCAAATGTCGCTTATTCAGTGGATCAAACCAAATTTTCTCCGCTACTACCAAAAATTGGTCGTCATAAAGGATGCTAAGTATGAAAGCAACATATTTTTCTTCTTATCAGACCGATTTATCATCCGCCATCGCCTACATGCCTCATGCTCTAGATGATATCTCACTCTGTTTTATTGTTTATAGAGATTGTGAAACCACAGTTACTCTTTGGGGTCAACGTGCAAAAGACTTTGATGATGAATATGTTTATGAAAAAGGGCAGAAAAATCCAGTACCTATCCTCTTTGTGGGTGTACTTATGAAAAGATATGGTCGTAAGTCCTTCAAACATAGCCTCTGCCTTCCTCTATGGTTTACATTTCATACACATGTATGGTTTGTTTATACCTAACCTAGCTTCTATGCATGCATAATGACCCTTTCTATTTTTCCTACATAGTTAGCGCTACAGAATCATTCTGTGTTATCAACAAATAGTTTCGCATTAATACTACTGTGTTGATATTCGTGTAATATAAATGAGTTAAACAATCTACCTGTCCACTAGCAGTTATGTTCGTGTGATCTCCAGCACTGTTCATGTTGACAGCTTTTGCCCCAATTCATACTTGGTACAAGCAAAAAAACTACTTTAAACTACTAATTCACTGGAGCATCTTCTGTAAACTTTTTTTTCCCGAACCGCTCAAACCGGAAAAAAAACTCTATTACTGGTGATGGTATTTCCTCTTTAAACTTCCATGTCAAACTGATACCCACTTAATGACTCTTTACATGCAAAGACATAAAGAAACAATTAGTATACTTGTTTATTCAATGCCATAACACAATCACAGAGTTAGCGAAGCATAGCAATTACCCTATAAATTATGTTGCTCACCACAATAATAGTAGAAGGAAAAAGATTACAATAGTCATCATCTATTTCCTTTTTGTTGATTCCTACCCACTCAGTACGTTCTTAAATACTTTAACAACAACTAGAGATAGTAAAAAATTAAAGCTTCATATATTTGGCCTTTTACTACAACCCTCATTTACTGATCTGCATGAGTATGAATCTGTCTCTGATGGACCAGAATTTACAGATATCTATCCAATCATCTGGAGTCGTAGTACCATATAGTTTTCCTTCAGATTCTTATTATTCTTGACTATCTTGTAGCTCTGATTTGTTTCAGCTCACAGATAGACAACCTTATTACACGTTTTATTGTTCAGTTTTCCGTTCCTAGTGAGCCTCACTGCATACATCAGCCACCATTCCTGCTGCAACATTTTTTAGTCTTCCCCATACGTTTCTACATCTAATTTTGTTCACATTATCACAGAAAACGAAGGCCTATCAGGAGGTCCAGCTTGCCGTTGGTATATTTCTCCAGACATATCTGAGGCAGCAGCAATCACAGCAAGGTATGCAGAATAGCTCGCCACACACATTACCACATAGAAAAAAAAACTTTTCTCTTCTTACAGGTGCATCATTGCCATCGACATTCATACATAAAAGATATGTTATTTACCTTTTCGCTCTTAAAAAAACCACTTGCAATCAAGCTTTCAGCCAATTTCACGATTATCCTTCACGATCGACATGCTTCGCTCAAATTACACTCAAACAATACGAAGACAAGACACTCAAAGACATAGTTGATATCAATCCATTCGATTTTCCAGTTAAGCTTTGATCTCTGTCTTTAAAAATACATTATATTTATCCATAACCAATTTGTGCTAAATGTTTGAGCTATCTCCCTATACAGCGTAATGGTTTAGAATGCACTGTCACAATCTCTAAACTCAGCCCCGGTCAAACGTGGTGGTTCTTTTTCGTAACAAGTGCAACAAAAATCAACGCTGAAGGCACATCATATCGGTGCTTTTCATGTCATTGCAGAGTCGCCAAACCAAGGTTCTTTACTCTCTATTATGACACCGCTGTTTTTACCTACAATCTAATTTCTTACCAGACACCTCCCTTCATGATAGATACAAGCTCTGCGTATATAGCTACATGATGACAATGGAGGCGAATTTATACTTTTAGAGATATTGGTGGTCTGTTGTTGGTAAACAAGTCGGCACTGTCCTTAGAACAAGCCGTGGAACAGACCAAATACCTCTTGAAATTGCCCAGATTGTCTGCACAAAGTACACTTGGCACATCAACATAACTGAAAAAAGCTTCCATGGACCCAAAAAAAACTTTCCAGGTCAACCGTGTTATTACAGCCTTTGGAAGACAGGCTGTTATTCCACGGTTATACCATTCGGTGCATACTGCAGCAACTAATTGTCGCCCAACTGCTTATATTGAAAACAGCCCATTCGAAGAGCCTCTAGCTCCTGAGGTGGCACGTATCTGACCATATGATTACCTAACATAATCATCTACATCCATCTAGATTCATTAATAGATTACATTATAATCTACCTGTTTCATCAAAATTGTTTGTTCATTACCTTGCACAGATCATAGCCGCTATGTCTCATCATATTTTCTTATCGCTTACATATCCTGACAACGTATATATCTTTTTTAGATACTGCAACACACCCCTCCATCTTCGACTCAACTGTCTATTACCGAGGGCAAAAAAAAAAACAAGAGTACATCGCTATTCATACGAGCTATGCTATTTCTTTTATCTAAACCGCCATGTTGTCACTAACATGCTGGTTTAATCATGTACTCAGCTTACAAACTACACATGGTGCAACCAGCTCCGCTCAAAAAAAGCTCTTTGATATATCATCAGCTCCAGATCAGGTTCATAAAACTCCTATCTTTCTCTGTACAATCTTTACCGCCCTATAACCCGTCTATAAAAAGGTATAATAGAAGCGTATAATATGTTTGCAGAGTGGTAATATACAGAGCACAGATCCAACCAAACAGCATGCTCCTCGTGACATCACCGATGATGACATCAATCCCATTGCAGGAAAAAAACGCAGAATATATAGGTAAACAGTGTTATCAGCCTATCCATTACTGTGGTCGATGTTCGTTGTATGAACCATTTCTACATCATACATGCTTACCTTCTGAACCTGCTCCATAGCACCTCGGTTTTTCCTCTTCGTTCCCAATCTCCTTTTAATTCATTAACATTGTATAAACCATTCTTTCATCTCCTTAAGTACATTAGCATGCTACATAATGTAAGTACTTTACTGGCAGATTAGATGTCACCACATATAGATACATTATAGACTGTTTTATGAGTGCGCTTGCCAAATACAACCATGCAATAGTGTAGTTCCTCCATTGCCAAATTACATGTCAGTCCATCTGAACACGTTATACCTTATCTTATGAGTATAATTTCCTAATAGATTACTCCAATCGCAATCCTACATGTACAGAGTACCTTAAGTCAACTTCATACAGAATTGTACGGTATTGATTCAGCAATTTATTTCCCCAGTATTTACCTGCACATGTAGGGATCTTCCATACTGCTTAAAAAATTCCTTTATAACCTTGTTGGACATTAAACAATAAAGTCTACAACTACTGCCTATACTCTGTCAATACAAAGTTAATATTCTGATTATAGTCGTCGTGCAGAAGATACAGACTACATCATGACATTGGTAATCTTTTTCCATATCAAAATCTCATTTGCTGTTGTTTTTCTACAAATCAGCTGACGATTCATCGGACAACTGATATATAACAGATGCAGTATGTCAGTTTACACATCCCTATTTACCTCCTCTATTCTATTATGTATGAACTCTAAAATGCCTCTCTTCACGTTTTCTATGACAGGGATTTAGATCTTCCAGTTTAGCTACGCAGCGTCTAGCCAACCTCATCCAATACTATATAGCCCAACTTTATATAGTGCAATAACCATCTGGGCAGCTTTTGTTCTTACTCAATAGCTAATAACTCACTTGATGTAATATATTATGGCGTAGGACGTCCTCTAAGTTTCCTCTAAGATTCCAGAAACGAATACGTCTGTTGTCTGTGTAGTAAATGTGCTCTGCACTCTTTTGTAATGTCAATGGTACCTACTAATATGCACTATCATCTATGCTTAGTATTTGCTTATTTTTCCCCTACTACATACTGCATAATACACCTGCCAAAACATTTTTTTGCAAAGAACATCAGTATTACGGTCAGCCACACAAATGACTGCCTATCTTCACAGAGTGGCTGTCTTTGCTCAGCCATTATTTTTGTTGGCGCGTAATCTACACTGTTTAATGTTCCTAACGGGCTTTCACTGCGCGCCATGCGGCGCGCACGGGCTGCTAGTATTCGATGATCCGAAGGTTGCAGTGCTGGTTTCTAAATGGAAGCATGCGCTAGCCCTATGAGCGACCTACCCTATCCTCGGATTGCCGGATGAGGCAAACACGAAACACCACGTCGAGCGCCAAGACGGGGACGGCACGGGCTGCTCGAGTCTAGAGAAAAAGAGATACGTGCCTGTGGTTAGCTGTCGTCGCCTTCGAAGTCGATCTCCTCTGGAGAGGGGACGATTGGAGACATTGTTTAGTAACGTTACGGTCAGTCATGGGATCGAAAAGGAAAATATGGCAGTATCGGTACTATTTATAAATACTGTAATATCACTGTATCAGTTAATCTGAGCCGTTCTTTTCGGATTCGACGGCCGGAATCTACCGAATTTCATGAACACTGTGCTCCTATGCTGTAATACCGGAGGATAAGAAGGAAGCGAAGCGACGGTAGATTCCTCGGCCCAGCCCAAAAGCTCATGTAAAGAGCCCCCGACATGTGGGCTCCTTCGACGTCTGACCCACCTGTCAGTGACAACCTAAACCCAGCGCGGAACCTTGCGACTTTCTCTACCCCCGTCCGCCGGAAAGAAAATGCGGGGCCCACTTGCCATCGTCGCCGTGTCGGTCCCTCCGCCCCGCGACAAGCCGCCGAGAAACCGTCGTTCCTGATTCGCCCGCCGCCGCCGGCCAATCCGACGCCTCTTCCCTCCGCCGATGTCCGCCGCCGCCGCGGGCGCGATCGCCGCTCTCCTGCACGCCCACCGCCAACCCATGCCGCTGCCGCGCGCGTGCTCGCTCGCCGCGGCGGGCTCCCTGCGCGCGAGCCTCCGGGGCCCGGCGGCCACCGCGCCACCCTCCTCCTCCTGCCTTTCCCTCCTGCGCCTCCACTCCGGTGCGTCGCGTACGCCAAAGTGTTGACATTATATGGTCTCTATTGCTCGCGCCTTAGCTTGTTCGACATAACGCCTCCTCGTGAACAACCTGTGCTTGTTTCTTCCAGCGCGCTCCATCTCCTCCTGCGGCGCTCGTGCGTCTCCCGGCGGCGCGGTCTCGGCTTCGGAGGCGGAGCAGGAGAAGCAGACGCAGTCGGAGCTCATCTTCCTCGGCACGGGCACCAGCGAAGGCATCCCGCGTGTAAGCTGCCTCACCCACCCCTCCAAGACCTGCCCCTCTTCCGTACCAATCACGAGATAAGCTAAACTTCTCACAAAGCTCAATGTGATGCTGGTTGTTTGTTTGTCCGGCCCTGCATGCAGGTTTGCACCAAGGCGGCCGAGCTGGGGAACTGGAACAGGAGGCGCAGCACCTCCATCCTCCTGCGCTACGCCACGCCATTCGGCACCTCCAACATCCTCGTCGACGCTAGCAAGTACGCGCCATTGCTTGCATTTTATGACTATGTATCTTACAACTGGCTTCATTTCTCTTCCATTCAAAGTAGTGAGCTATCATTCTCGGCAGAAAAAGATTAATGAGTTATCATGTCCGGTTGTATTGTTTCCTGTGTCAGGTTCTTCTACCACTCCGCGCTCTAGTGGCTCCCTGCTTTTGGGTACTGAACTGCCCACATGTTCTGTTATTTGTTTTCAAGAAACGTAGTCTGTGCTAACCGTTTGCTGCTGATATTCAGGTTGAGGACGATTGACGCTGTCATTATTACCCATTCTCATGCTGATGCGATTGGAGGTCTGCAATCTCTTCTAACCTTCACAAATCCAATGTATCCTTGTAACACACTCTTAGACCATGTATCAGTGGTCTCTCCTTTGTATCTATCCGTTGCATATGTTTTCCTCGAAGCAATTTTGTTTGTATTAATCGAGACAACAAGCTATATTCTTTTCGCTCTTGTCCTTTCCAGAAAAGATAACAGCTTCTCTGGTGCAGGCCTTGATTGTCTTGATTGGACCAACAATGTCCAGCCCTCCATCCCAATTTATGTGGAAGAACGTGATTATGAGGTTCTGACACCTTGTAATGAGTTATGCTATATCTTTTTCTACTATTGCAGCCCCAGAAATTTTCATGGAATACATCGAAAACTATCATGCCAAGTGAAACATCTATTACCAAATGAGTGCCTTTTTAATATTCCGTTCCAGATCTTAACAACCTGCTCAATTTTCTTTCTTTCATTCTTTTTTCCATTTGCTGGTCTGTATCAGGTGATGAAGATGGCCCACTATTATTTGATTGACACAAGTGTGGTTATACCTGGAGCTGCAGTTTCAGCATTGCAATTCAACATCATAAATGAGGAACCATTCACAGTTCATAATCTTGAGGTTTGTAATCTGAAATGATAACTTACAAAAGTAATAAGTAGACATAACCTGACCATCGGTGGCGACTAGCGATGTTTTATTTTACAAATTACAAAGGATTATCTTTTTTCTCAACTCATGGAATGCAGTATGAGAATACTCTATGTAGGCAGGTACATAAAAGAATAAAATCACACTTATCACCTTATTTTGGTCAACTATCAAAGGATGGGATTACTTAATTAGTTGATGGTGTATTAGTATAGTCAATAGGGCAATTTGAAGATCTACACTTTGAGTATATTGGAAACTTGCCAACCTGTGAATCTTAGTAAATCCGTCATGAACCTATTATTTATTCTTTAAATTATCTGTCCAAATGTCCTCTATATGGCTTTCTATAAAAGCTAGGTGTATGTTCCTTTTCCAAAAAAAAGTTATCTGTCCAAACACACAATTATTTTGTTTTTCATTATGTCAGAATGGGCTAAGTGTACTCTGGATTCATAACAGATTAAATGGTTTAATTTATTTTGCTGACGCTATAGTTTCTGTATTTTGATGCTTCTTTGAAGATGTAAGCCACAGGATTAGAGCGGGGTGGGTGAAATGGCACCAAGCATCGGGTGTCCTGTGTGACAAAAAAAGTCTCTCAAAAGTTAAAGGGTAAGTTTTATAGGACGGCGATCAGACCTGCGATACTATATGGAGCGAGTATCGTCGGGCGACTAAAAGACAACATATACGAGAAGATGAGTGAAGCGGAGATGAGGATGTCATGTGGATATGTGGTCACACAAGGCGGATCGAATCCGCAATGATGATATACACGAAAGGGTGGGGTAGCACCAATTGAAGAGAAGCTTGTCCAACATTGCTTGAGATGGTTTGGACATTTCCAACGGAGGCCTTCTGAGGCACCGGTACGTAGTGGAATTTTAAGACGTACTGAAAACGTAAGAAGAGGCAGAGGTCGACCAAGATTGACGTGGGAGGAAGCAGTTAAAAGAGATTTGAGGATTGGAATGTAGCTAAAGAATTAGCTTTGGATAGGAGCGCATGGAAGTTAACGATCCACGTACCGAAACCATAAAAAGGTTTAGGGGCGGTGTTTTAGGCTCTTGGCTTAGATGGCAGGATGTACGGCTTAGGGTTTTAGCCTTGTAGGCAGGGACGGACCTACCATTATGGCGAGCTCTGGCGTCCGCCAGAGCTCCCATCGGCTCGGAAGCCCCCTACTCCTTCCTCAGCTCACCGGCGTCAGAGAAGAGACAGGGAAGGAGGACGGCTTGGAGTCGAGCTCGAGGTGCTCAAGGAGACGCCACCATGGGATGAGCTTGTGAGGCGCGCCTGTCACGGGAGAGAGCTGGGGAGCATGAGCCGCCAGACCTTGGGCACTCCACGGCGACGTGGTCGAGTTCTCGGCAAAGCGTAGGCGAGGAGCGACGGAGTGCTAGCTCGTCAGTGGTGGTGCCAAGCAAGGCAGAGCCCGAGGAATCGACTGGAGGGAAGAGGATCGACAGAGGTGTCGTGGCACAAGGCCAAGCCAAGAGGGCACAGAGCCGGGTCGGGGAGGGCTGAGGAGAAGGAGCCGGCGCGACACAGAGTGAGTCGAGAGGAGCGGCCGAGCCAGTGGCGATAGGTAGGGGCAGACGGCCGAAAGGCAGACGCACAGACACGCGGGACCAGCCTAGCCAAGGGGAGCAAGCCAGAGGGAGGCGCATGCCAAGCTGGGTAGAGCCGACCACGAGGAGGAGCCGAGCCGGAGGATGGAGGAAGGAGGAAAGCGCTGTGGGAAGAATGTTGGGCATGAGCAAAGCTCCAGGAGCAAAGCAATGGAGAGAGAGAGAGAGACATGCGGCAGCAGGGAGGCCGAGCAGAGTCAAGGCTGGCACTGAGCCGAGCCAGAGCTTCCCATGGCACAAGAACGGTGGAGAGCAACAACTCCAGGAGAAAGAAATGAAGAGATGGGGATGAGAAGAAAAGCAAATACGAAGATAGCTTCCCGGTGGGTTGCAACTCTCAACTCATATTCCATCAAATGCTAATCATGATTCATAACATGTGAAAGATGCTCATCTGTCATCGAACCTGCAGGTGATTGTGACACAAATAGGATGCATGGGAACAATATTAGCTGCCAAGTATGTTGTCTATTCTCATGCAGATGCTTTATCAATTCTCATTAACATGTAAAGTGTGGTTTATTTTTGCATTATCAGTTCAGAATAACTGCCTTCCTCCTGCTGTGTTGGTCTGAACTTACTGAAATTTGAAACCTCCCAATCTCAATTATTTAGCTGTTTTTTTTTTTGAAAGAGCATTGGGAATCCCTACGCAAATATTTGCCCAAGTTCTTAATCATCTAGTGGCAAAAAAGCTACAAAACTATTGAGCATTGCCATAGAAGTGCATATCAGGTCATAACTTCCAGATTTTCAGATGCCCATATTTCCATTGTGCTTTTGTTATTCCCTCAACATGATAGATCTAACACCTTATCGAATGATGTGTCCACTAAGAGGAAGCCTGCGAACGCAAAGCGGGCGACGCTGTAGCGGCACACGAAGGTGGCGACGAGAGCGCCCCACGGCATGAAGCGCGTGAGGTGGTCGTGGCGCAGTTCGAGCACATGCCACAGCGACGGGTGACACGGGTCCGCCGCAGCGCGGTGCCACCCGGCTCCAAAAGGATTCATTTTATTAGTTCATTGAGCCCTTGTTCTCTAAAAAAGAGTTTAGTTGAACAAAAAAGTTCAACGCAATGCGAGCCATCGAGCGAGGACCGAGCAATCAAACCCTAGCGGTGTGCTACGAGACGGTGTCCGACGAGGAAGCGGCACCGCAACTAGGATTTAATCCTGGGTCCGCTACTGCTCGTAGGTTTTTTTACAAGGCTCTCGTCTTTTTGACCTTGAGGTGGTTTCATTCTTAGTCTACTCCAACTTGTTTGGGACAAAAGGCTTTGTTGTTGTTGTTTTTATAGTTTCGATTTCGTAATTCCTTTGTCTGCTTTGGCATGGTCGGGTTATTGTTCTCTTGGTTTTTGTTTTGGTGACATGCTACATAAGGAAGACTGAGTTCATGAAATGATAATTCACTACAATGAATTGTATTTTTGGACGACATCTTGTCTCGAATTGCTCGATCTATGCAAAGGATGTCGTTGATATACCGAAGAAACCTCTGATTTCTTGAAAACTCGTGAACTTCTTATATTGGTATATTGTTATAAACTTTTTTCTTTTGCATATCTCTAATTGTTAAATCATGAAATTATTGGATTCACCGGAAGTCTGTAAACTTCGTATGTTGTTGCTTGTTAGTTTTTTTATTAACGCCTTGTGCATCTCTCTTGAATCTTGACTATAAATTGGATTTATGATAACTTTGTACAGGATGCTCTTAGACCTGATCGTTCTTCTTCAACACACTTTGGATTACAAAGGGTTCGTTCTATTACATCAGTTATAGCTTCTTACTGTTTGATGGTATTCCATTATGATATATTCTTCAACTGTACAGGCCCTTGAGGAAGTTAGAAAAATCAAACCAAAGAAAGCACTGTTTACTGGTATGATCTCATTTTGATGTTTTTTACGACTTATATGGCTTAATTTCTTCTTTTTATAATAGCTTTCAGTTTCAAGTCTACGTGTATTTTGGTTTTTACTGTGGATTTACAAAACCACAACCCACTCTTGAACAGACTACACAATTTGCAGCAGAACAGCTTACATGATAGCATTGCATGTTGAGAAATGTTACCTGCCTTTTGTATAAATGTGTATGATTTCGTCTCAAAAAGAGGGGAAAGGCAAGGTAGTTAAACTAACAAATCATCCAACTATTTTGATCTCTTTAGGGAATTGTTCAATAATTTGATGACTTTGTGTGTGCCACACCAAGCATATGCGGCGAAGGATTGGGCTTGACGGCGAAGGGGCTAGGGCGGCGCTCCGGCGACGTTAAGGTGACGACGGTGTAGATCAAACCCCTTGCGATGCCGGTGGTGGCGACGATGAGGCCCGAGGCTCACCGACGGCGGCAGAGTTTTCGGCGGCGGCTTTTCTTCTCTGAGCGATTCCAGCAGCTAGGGTTGAGGATCCGAGCGGTGGCGGGTGCGGTTGGGATGCGGAAACCGAGGGCTACCTCCCCCTTTATAGCGGGGCGGCCAGGAGAGTCCCAAGCGCGCACGACGAGGAAACGGGGTGGCGGCAGAGTCCAACTCGTAACCGAGACGGAGACGATGAACAGTGCAAGGGTGGGACCCACATGTTAGTGTCTGTGGCTAGGGTGAGTTGGTGTCGCAAGACGACACACGCGGCCGACAAGTGGGGACCTGCATGGGCGAACAAAGGGAGAGAGAGGGTGGCTCATACGTGGAATGGGCCAACAGACTGGGTTGGGATGAGGAGAAATGGGCCAAGGAATAGGGTTTTCACCCAAAGGATTTCTCGAGATTTTAAATAGCTTTTCGATTTTAGAAATACCGAAAATCCAAATAGCAAATGAACCCAAAAAATTCTAGAAAAATATGGAAAATATTTCCAAGCACAAAGAACTCAAATAAAATAGTTTTGGAATTAATTGATGTTCGATTAGTCACATTAAATTGTTTTGACATTTGAAAGTCTCATTTAAGCTTTATTAAATTCAAATAAAATTTGGTGAATTTTTTCAAAGGACTAAACTACTCAAAAGGGTTTTGAAACTTAGAAAATTGGGATGTTACAGCTGTGGCCTCTGTTCGACAGTGATCCATCTCTCAGCTAGACGTCAAGAATGCATTTCTCAATGGCGAGCTGCATGAGGTCTACATGCAGCCGCCCTCTGGGTATTCTGTCCCAAATGGTATTGTTTGTCGCCTTCGCCGCTCTCTATGGGTTCAAATAAGCCCCTCGTGCTTGGTTTGTCCGCTTCTCCTCTATTGTCACTGCTGTTGGTTTCTCCGCCAGTGATCATGACCTTGCTCTCTTTTTACACTCACGTCGGTGTCAAATGCTTCTTCTTCTCTATGTGGATGATATAATCGTTACTGGAGCTGACTCTCAGTACATTGCCTTTGTGAAGGAGCGTTGCAGTGAGCAGTTCTTGATGTCTAATTTGGGTCCTCTTCGTTACTTCCTTGGGATTGAGGTCACTTCTATGCCTGAGGGCTACTATCTCTCCCAGGAGAAGTACATTCAAGATATCCTTGCTTACGCTTCTCTCACTGATCAGTGCATGGTGAATACTCCAATGGAGCTTTGTGTTCACCTTCGGCCTATTGATGGTGAGCCTATTGAGGATCCCACTCTCTACCGCTATCTTGTTGGGAGCCTCGTCTACTTTGCGATCACTCGACCTGATATTTCACACCCAGTTCACATCTCGAGTCAGTTCGTCTCTGCTCTCACTCAGCTCCACTACAGTCACCTTCTTTGTGTTCTGTGATATCTTCGTGGGACCATCACTCGTCGCATTTTCTTTCCTCGCTCCAGTTCTCTGCAGCTTCAGGCGTACTCTGATGCGGCCTGAGTTAGTGATCATTCTGATCGCCGGTCTCTTTCTGCCTATTGTGTTTTTCTTGGTACCTCTTTGATTGCCTGGAAGACCAATAATCAGACTGCCATTTCCCGTTCGAGTGCTGAGGCTGAGTTGAGAGCCATGACGTCGTTGACAGTTGAGATCACCTGGCTTCGGTGGCTACTTAAGGATTTCGGTGTTTCAGTTTCTGCCCGACTCCTCTCTTATCAGACAGTACTGGTGCGATTAGTATTGCTCAAGATCTAGTGAAGCATGAGCTCACCAAGCACATTAGAGTAGATACTTTGTACATGAGATCACATGTGCAAGGCCAGATTATTGCTCTTCAGTATGTGCCTTTGGAGTTTCAGTTAGCAGATTTCTTCACCAAGGCACATACTCGAACTCAGTACAATTTCTACCTCTCTAAACTCACTGTTGTTGGTCCATCATGAGTTTGAGGGGGGTGTTAGATATGTGGTGTTAGATATGTATATAGCTTAGGGTGCTATCTGTATATTGCCCAGTATGTATATGATATATTGGTCTTTAGCCCATTGGAATACACAGACAGGGTTATTCCAACATATTGCACCCTGTAATGGATTTTGTTTTGTTGTATTGCAAAACGGACTCAAAACCTTGTAAGATTAGTGAGCTTATATGGAAGCAGGTCATCAGGGCTTGTTCCTTGAAATTCACTTAAGAAGACAAAGAAGAAAGAGGGGTCAATAAACCATTTAATCTGCAGTACCATATTAGACAAATGGTTACTGGGTACAGATGAAACTCCTAGTTTCTCTTTCTTTGGCGATTCACACAGGATCCCAGCAAAAATTAGTAATTTCTTTCTAGGTCACACATAACGAGAGGCTGGTGTCCAGGAATCAATTACATTCCAATGCTTGTCCTAGTCTACCCCTTAGGATCTTCACTCCAAAGTATCTGAGCATGAAATATGACAAAAGAAATTCAGTCCTATAGTTAGAGTTTATTTTTGTAAAAGAAAGAAGTAAGTTTTGTGCTGTGTTAAGTACCTGCCCATCATCATGACTGTGGCTTGAGGGTTGGTCCCCGGTGATCTAGAAAATGTTGAACCATCAACTACACGGAGACCTCTGACTCCAAGCACCCGGTGTTGCTGGTCAACCACCTTCCCTACATGACATCCACCATGATAGTGCCATATGGTGATTACTGTGTCCCTGCAAAATTGCTCCAGGGATTCTGTGGTATTGGTATGCTTGGGTATCAGGTTAACATTAGCCTGTACGCTCATGTTGAGCACCCTTTCCATGGGATATCCAGCAACATTAGCAGCCAGTTCAGAGAATCGGTTTGTCTTCAGTATTCTTTCAATGGTCTTGATACCATAGACACACCGAGTGAGATCCTGTGGATGGCTGAAGTAGTTGAAAGTAACAGCCGGGTTGTTCCTGACATCAGTGTCCATAAGGGCAAGATGACCCGTTGACAGTGGACCATCAATCTTCTCAAGGATAAAACCCCCTTGGAATACCTCCTTGGGTAGATTAAGTTTGGTATGTGCATACTTCGGGCTGTTTCCAAGCTTCTTTTCTTCGGAGGAATTGTGGACAGCTGTCCAATCTGCATTGTAGGAATGTAATATCAATGGTAGTGCATTAGACCAACTAGGCCAAATAGGGAATAAACTCACGTAAGCATGAAAATTACAGTGACATAGTTATTCTTGCATTTCAAGATTTCAAGAGTTAGCACATATACAAATCATATATATATATATATATATATATATATATATATATATATATATATATATATATATATATATATGAAAAATACAAACTACTCCCCGGTGTAGTTACTCCCACTCAATCTACCTTTCGTTTGGCTTCCAGATCCGTGCAACCTTAGCAGTTGTTTGGAGCTCATGTTTGTGGGTGGTATTATAGAATCCGATCCGTATAGGGAGACGATTCCAATATTCTAGGGATCCTTTCCTTTTAATTTCCAATATTCTAGGTATACATACTACCTAATTAAGTATATGTACTAAAATACTCCTATAGGTATACATACTACCTAAGTACATGTACTAAAATATTCATTAGGTATACATACTACCTAATTAAGTACATGTACTAAAATACTCCCTTAGGTATACATACTACCTAAGTACATGTACTAGAATACTCCCTTAGGTATACATACTACCTAATTAAGTACATGTACTAAAATACTCCCTTAGGTATATACATACTACCTAAGTACATGTACTAAAATACTCCCTTAGGTATACATACTACCTAATTAAGTACATGTACTAAAATACTCCCTTAGGTAGTAGTATCTTCAAAGGAGTATGTATAAACTTCCAGAAAAGGTGTATGTACACTAGGGGAAAAAGCAACTTTATGAATGGGATCAGTGTACGTGTAGAATGGTAGTATCTGCACTTTAAAAATGGGAGTACATGTACATGGATAGGTAGTAGTATGTATACGCAAGCGTCTTCCTTTTGGTAAAATTGATAGGTAGTATCTTCAAAGGAGTATGTATACGCTTCCAGAAAAGGCGTATGTATTCGTCCTCTAAAAAAAGTATACGTAGCAAACACTAGGGAAAAAAGCAACTTTATGAATGAGAGTGTACGTGTAGAATGGTAGTATCTGCACTTTAAAAATGGGAGTACATGTACCAAGTATCACCGGACAGGCAATACGTCAAAGAGCCGACCATTAACATGCTACATACTCCCGTCCAAGACTAATCAAGGCCGACCATTACGGCAGCGGTTGCCAAATTACGTGCACAGGGATTGCATATAAATGCTGATTATTTTGCCGGATATGTTATGAAGTATTTTACCGGGTTGCCAACGTTGCTAACGACTATTGTGGAGTTGTATCCGATCCAATAATCTAATCAACCTTGTGGTATCCAAGACAGATGGACGATAGATATAATGGGAGTAACTACACCTGGGAGTAGCAAATAGGCTTCCTATATATATATATATATATATATATATATATATATATATATATATATATATATATATTGCTCCAAGACAAGAAGTTCATTCTGACTTCTAGAACATAAAATTATGATTTGAAACTTTGATAATTACTATTTCTTAAAATCTATGATAGCATGCATATGCATATGCATTGGTAACGAGTGAATGGCTCTAAGCTATGTTCTTAGTGTTGCGAAACGTGAGTTGTTAATTTTCTTAGTGTTGAAAAACATGAGTTTGTTGTAAATACTTTAGAATGCTTTCGCCTTGTTGAAGTCTGCATGCTTTACCTCAAAGCATCAGGTTTCCTAATTGTTTGTGACATTGGCTCCAAACTACCCATTTTAGAGTGTGCCATTCTAAGTTTACTTGCGTACTTTACTTTCTGCACAAAAAGCATTGAACAATGCAATCTGAAGCTCGTGGAGAAATTGCACAATTAGGAACTAGTATGAAAGTAAGATTGATGCCAGACCTCTGCTGACATGATTCCGTGGTGGCAGTGGATGCTTTCTGTTGACTGGCCAAAACCACTGCTGGCCTCGATGAACACACCGGCTTCAGTTATTCCAACAGTCTCAATCAGTGACTGCCGAGGGGGGCTTTTCGTAGGTATGAAGATGGAGTTCATGGGGTTGTCAGCCATCCCTTTACCCACATACTTGTTGTGGAGAACTACAGGAATCTTATGATTCTTAAGTTCGTTCTTGGGTCCAATCCCACTGAGTAGCAGCAGCTGGGGGCTGCCAATTGCACCAGCAGAGACAATTATTTCACTATATCTGTTGTTGTTGAGGAATGTCTGGTGGAGTCTCCCATTCTCATCGGTGAATTGGACTCCGATAGCCCTTGGCTGCAGTTGTCCTGCATCAGAAATGATGTTTCTGAAAATGGTATGTGATGACCGTGTAGTATCTACTCTTTCTATTCTAGGCATTCCTTTAAGACTATTAAGTCTACTGTTTTGAAAGAGGATACAGCTTGTAGGAGATTCGCTATACATGGATAGTTACCTTGTTGTGAGTTGAACACTATCTTGTGCACACTAGCATGAAGCAGCACCCTCAGGTTGTTAGGATCTCCAGCTGCAAGTAGGTCAGCTGCTGTGTGGCGGTATCCACTCGCGTCAAAGATGGTGCCACCAACCTTGGTCCCAGAAATATGGTCATAGCTGTAGCCATTGAAAGGGGATACACCTGCTTGAAGCAGCCCATCCCGTAGTGCGGCCTGCCAAGGTGCGATCTTAGGCCACTGGACAATCTTCTCCTCTACCCAAGGGAAGGACTCATTCACCAGGTCTTCGTCCCAGCCTACCTCCTGCACGAAGCTGTTGGTCCAAGAACACAAGGTATGTAAGTTATAATAAGTTTACTGATAGGAACATCGACATGAAAGATATCCTTTTTTTAATACTATAGCATGCTTATCAATTATTCATGTTTGCTAATTCGGTTTCATGTATATTTCTGGTAATGTAATAGATCTCAGTAAGTTAATTCTTGGTCCAAACTTGAAGTTGCCCTGAGCTGTATTGGGGTTTGGTTATTTAGCAGTGTTTCCCTAGCCAACATAGTTAGCATGGCATCAAAGAAGCATTGATAGCCCCATGTGATTTTGTTTTGTTGCCTCTTTCCAATCTAGGCTGTTTCAGTAATATATAGCTGTATGACTCCAACAAGAAACACAAGACATTCTTATATGGTTTTAATTCTGTGAGAGAACCACAGCACATTACCGGCAGGCCAGTTACTCCTTTGCACTACCAAAGCTGAAGCACTTTAATGCAGAATCTGCTTGTTTTTCTTTATGTTGTCAAGTTATCCACTAGTGCTCAGTACTCAAATTAAATTCATTGCCAACTTTACAACCGCACTGTAATAACCAAAAACTATAATTAATGCCAACCAATAATATAAGGTCCTATGAGACCAACAAATCCGGTCAAGCGCAGTGTTGAGTATGTCCTGGAAAGGTCTGTCGTGGTAATGCAGGAGATGGTTCTGTGCAACTGCCTCTTTTGGCTGGGTACTTTTAGTTGCTTTAGGACATATTTGAGCTACACTTAGTACTTGTGTTTGTTGTGTCTTTTTTGTGCACTGCTGTAGAAAGAAACAAATGGCTGTATCCTGAGAATCCTAATTGCCAGATGATTAATTTTAGGGAATTGAATGCTATTGAGGACAGTGATTTGTGCAGGGATCTGTATTTTGTTATTCCTGCTGCACATATCAGCAATCTGCTGATGCAGAGTGAGCAATAGCAACGTACATTGCTAGGAAGTAGGATGGCAGCAGTCAAGCAGACCTCACCATTTATTTCCTCCTGGCGCTATCACTGTCCTGCATTTACCCTAGAACTGATATTACTGACGTGAAATTGACAGGTCTTGGGCTGCATAGACTGAATAATGACATAATGTTTTACTTAGGCTAACTTGATTTTGTTTCCAGACTGTGCTACTTAGTGCTTGCCCTCTTGTAGTAACAAATACTAAAAAATATCCCAAGTCCTGAACATGATTGAGACCAAGTCGGGGAAGGGAGGCAGAAAATCTCTCTGCGCGCGCGTGTGAAACTAACGCTGGCCATTTTGCAGTTTGTCAGTTAAAAAAATAATCCACCTGTGTAAAATCTCTTGGCTTGTCATGCGCAGAGAGAACAATCATAACCAGGTAAGAACACAGATATGTAACATGACACGCATACAATGCACATTGAGTACCTTGAGCTGGCCCGGCTGTAGAAGCCGGCATTGATGCAGGTACCACCACCCAACACCCTTGCCCGGGCATTGATGACGCCATCGGTGGAGATGAAGGCCTGAGACGGCGAGTCTGGCGCCATATTGCTCAGGCCAATGTGGAAGTTCTCCAGGTAGGAGATGTTGCGGTTGCCATAGGGAGACCCGCCTCTCTCCAGCAGGAGCACCTTGTACTTGAGAGACAATGTCGCCGCCAGGGGGCACCCGGCAGTGCCCCCGCCGACGACGATGTAGTCGTATGCCTCAGGGTACATTGTGGGGAAGCTGCTTGCCTTCTGGAGGGGAGGGAGATTCCTTAATGTGAATTGCTTCTTGCCTGCAAGTACAAGTGTTCCATACTGTTGCCATTACCTGAAACTGCCCGCTTTGTTCTGTTTTAAGTTTTCAAGTTATGTCGTATCGTTGTCTATTGACAAAAGAATGTTCCAATCTAATTGAGCTTCCCTACTTCCTGACTATTTATCAGGTTCTGTACCTCTGGTTTTATAATACTTCCCAGGACGGGATAACAGGTACAACTTTTTTTAGCATTTTCTTTTGCTATTTTTTTTCCTGTCCTTTACTTTATATACTAGCTAAGAGTGAATAATAGATGGTTTGCCACTTCAGCATTCTCAGACAATATAAAACCAAATAGGTGATAAACAATAAGGTTGTGCACATTACTACCGAACCGTACTAGTCAACTTGGTATGACCTGTATTCGATACGGGATCTAGAAATCAGGTTTTTTTAGAGTTCGTTTTTTCCGGTGAAAACCAGATGAAAACAAAAAAATACCGAATATTAAGTTACCTCTCCTACTAGAGTGCAGCCTATCCCCCACACAGCCCATCCCACGCCCATCCTTCACTCTTAGGCTTACCCTAGCCTAGTGGCTACCGGAGACCACCCCTCTGGCTCTCTCTTACACCGCCACTATCGACAGTCCGAGGAGGAGCGCCGACCAGCGCACCGCCTGTTTCTCCCCCACCTGTGCCGGCACCGCTGTGTCCGCGTGCTGCCTCCGCCTGCACCGCCCGGCTGGCACCCCTGCCACTTAGTCGCTTAGGCGTTCAAAGCTCATCAACATTGAAGCCAATCTAAAGGATTTGACTAAATTTGAAGGAAGTGCTATAATCTAGACATGATATTTCTATTTAAGAGTGACGGAAACTGCTTCAACTTATTCTATTCCTTTGTGTCCCGTAGGTATTGAAATGGAAGGCCAGTTGATGATGCTATTCCAACAGCGTCTTCTCCTCAGATCGAGCTTGATGAACTTTGAATTGTTGAATCCTGTTGGCTGCCGTCTTGATTGTTTGCTTCAAGCCTTCTGTAATTGTACGCACTAGGCTGCTGCCTGCTGGTGGCTGGTGCTGTGGTGCAGGCGTGCTGCTGAACTGTTGTTTGTTGCCTGATTGCTAGTGTAGACTGCAGACATGCATTGCAGTAGCCACTAGCCAGCGGCTGTCATGTAGGAATTTGTGACTTTAAGCTATGTCGTTCGCAATTTGCGTCAACTTTAGTAAATATAGTATTTACCGATACTGTACTGAAATAAATTAGGATTTACCGATATCGAACCGTATTTTTAAAAATACCGTATTTACTGAACTAACAATATCGTATTACCGTATTTACCTAAAATACGGACTGAACAGGCCTAATAAACAATGACCGGAACCAAAATACCTGAAGATAGAAGTCCACTGAATAAGCAAGTGATTAGGCGAGAGAAGGAAACCAAAAGTTGACAAATATAACTGCAACATTGCTAAGCTTTTGGAAAGGTGAAACATATGTGTTTGGAGTTGGAGGGAAACACAAATGCTTGAGATTCATAGATAGGATAGAAATGGAAGAGGTGCGCGCACCTTGGGATAACGTGAAAACGCAGAGGCATAGTATGACCTTGAAGAAGAATATCACCCTCTTGCTCGAAGCCATTGAACCTGAGAAACACCTGCCGAGCTAAACTCCTTCCCCTTCTTAGGATCTTCCTTCCCTCCAAAAGAACAGTGGCTCTACCTGTCTCCTTCCTCTCTTTTTTGATCTCCAGCTCTCAAGCTTGCTCACTGCATTTGAATCGGTTTGTGTAGACGGCATTGGAGGATTCAAAGCAACATAGTATTGTGTGCGCATTAAAGAGAGCTCACCAGCAGCAGTAAGTGCCACTCAATGCAGAGGGAGCACTGGTCTGGTACAACTGGGATTTATGGACTTCATCAACCAACCAACCATAGCAAAGCTGCTCTGAAGGTACCCACCACCCCTCATTTACAAGAATGACAGGCATTGCTCTCTTTCCTTTCTTTTTTTTAATGTTACCCTCTCCGTATGTTTTTGCCAATTGGTTAAGCCAGCTTATTGGTATTTTTTTTTCATCTGTTCCCTTGATTTTTAAATGGATACAGTCTTGCTATGTAGATGCTGCCATCTGTGAATGCCAGTTGCAGAAAATGTATGGTGCTATTTTAAATACCAGTTGCCGAAAATGTGTGCTTACATCTTGAAGCACCATCTGTTGAAAATATATGCTGGCAAATCAAATCTCCTGGAAGCCTGAATTCGTAAAGCCTGATATGACACTTGAAAGAAATCAAGAAGAGAAATGTTAAAGCTAACCTGATCTTGAATCGATCAATTGTATGACCTATCTTGTCCAATCTGGAGTATAGAGATTTATCTTACTATTGTTAGTGCTCACTTGTGACTTGTGAGTTCTAGAAAATTCAACCAGACATCCAAATAAACTTTTAACTCGAAAGCAAGTGAACAGCATTTCTGACCACCATCAATCGCCGGTGTTTATTCTGCAGCAAACAATTGATACACAAGAAAAGAGTGAAACCTAAAGTATTACAGCTACCTCAACGGTACTAGGTTGCTCTCTTTTCATTCCCCCGCAACCATGGAACCTGTGAGTAGAAAAGAGTGGAAATACAAAGTATACGTCAACTACACTACGCTGCTTTCTTTTCTTTCCCTGCATCCATGCAACTTATATGAGCTGAGAAGCGTGAAATCTAAAGTAGTACTCAACTACAGCTATCTCAAGCTGTAAGCCTGTGTAACCTGTCAGTTTTCGTTTTTTGCGTTGCCCTTGCAACCATGGAACTTATTGGTGGTTTATGTGTCTGCGTCTGCAGATTTGAAGAGATCTCATTCTCTCTGCTCTTAATGGAGGAGAGCCGATAAGATCTCTGAACTCTGAAGGACAAGAAGGGTTTCACATTGTGATATCTGCATCGTCATTTGACACCTACCAACCCATTCACAAGCAGTCTTGTCATGGGATTACAGACAGGTAAATGCGTTATTTACAGACTGTTTCACCTGCACACACCAAGTGCGTGTATAAATAAGTAGAAACACATGTCAAGTAACCTGGCTGAGTTTTTGCTGGCCATGCATTTTACATTGATGCTGCCGGGAAATTAGGTCAAGATATGCGGTCAAACCCAGAGGCTGAGGTCAAGGCTCTTCCCTTGCTTATCTGTGTCATCAAGATGCTACTTGCGTCGCCCTGGAATTCCCATTCCCATACTAGTACTATCACATTGAAGCTGTAGAAGAAGCATCACGGCGACAGAACAAGGTATAGTAGATTTCCTCCTTTAAAACACTGGCCCTTTTGTTTTCTGGTGAACCAGGGCTTACATACGCCGGTTAGTATTCTAAGACTGGCATCGGTACTCTTAACTCCTGTGGGGTAATTCACAACCTCCTCCCTGCCATGGAATTGAATCGGCGCAGGAAATGCAACAGGGGACCTCAAGAAAGTTCTAGTTTTCGAAAACTCGCAAGTGCAGCACCTAGGTATGGAGAGACAGGGGTGCTAGCGGTAGCCCTAGCCTCCTCATGCAATTCCTTGTGCGCACATGGATATGTCATATACTCATATGCTAGATAAAAATAGTAATCTGATTCTATTTATCTCTATTCAATACAAAAATGTTACTAATTGATCCTCCTCGTCATATTTTTCTGGCTGGGGCGTTGGTCCAACCCCGAAGTCGCGCCAATTCGCGCGTGGGAGAGCGCTGCTGCGCGTACGAACGATCCATTTTATGGAGATCGTCACGAACACTAGTCGCCGGTGTATTGGGCCGCTGGCCCCTGGCCAGGCGCCATTCACTGCGGCTAGCATTACGACGACTGTTCCTCACGATTTTCGTAGAGGGGTTTTTGCTCGTACGCGGAGAACTTGTAAATGTAGACAGTGGCAGCAGGTAGCTGAGCAGCTAGCAGTGGTGACACGGCACGCCCTTCAATGGGCAAGCAGAAGACCACATGGGAGCAGGGTAAGCTGTGCCCCAGCTAGCGCTGGCCGTTTGCTCCATTGTTGTTGCAACCCGTGCAACCATGGCTGTGCTGTGAGAGCATGAATAATGCAGGTGTTTAGAGAGAAATTTAGCAAATAAAAACTAATTTTTCTTATCACATAGGATAGATTAGATGCTTATTTTGTAGCATCGATATTTAATTAGACACCGTTGCTTAACGAATGCTTATATATATAACTATATCTAATAAAAAAATACAACAATCTAAGCACTTACAACAAAGATACTTGCATTGGAAGAAATGATTTTTACATAAGTACTTTATAATATGAAACATCCATATATAAACATCTTGCATTGTACTTGCCCTGATGTGATCAGAGTGATTCCTTGAACCGAAGGCTATTATGTTCTCTGTTGTGGTGAACCACCCTACTGATGGATCAGTACTTGGCTGCTCGAGGTTGGTTTCTTTTTCTTTTGACCAATAAGTATTTACGACTATGGGTCTAGATTATTTGTATTACTGCATAGGCCCATCGTACAAACACTATTTTTGTGAGGAGGTGAATAATACGCTGCAGTGAACTATAGCAAATACTACAGCAACAGTATGATCTGTACTGTATCGATATCACTGCAGCAAATCACTGCAGAGGATCCTTTCCCACTACTATATAGTATTGTCCTTTTTTTGGGAGGAAAAATGTAGTAATCTTTCCAGTGCATTAAAAGTTTTAAACTGTTGCAAGCTCACTGGGTGTTGGTGGTGGTGGACCACACTGTGGTGATGGCATGGTCCATGGGACGGTGATTGGCTTTGGAGGGGGTGGTGGGGCCATAGGAGCAAGTTTTTTTGTCCGGGGACGAGGACGAGAGTGCATATGAACAGTAACTACTGGTCAACTCACGGTCAACTCGCCGCATGATAGCTCCAGCTGAGGAGGTTATGTAAGCTAGCTAACGCTGAGTCCGGTTGTTTCAAGTCTCTGTTTGGATCGTAGAAATTTTACGGGTTGCACTGTATTCTGAAAGCGATGTCGCAAAACATGTATAAAGTTATTATGACATAAATAAGCCCTCGACATGAACAGATAACCTACAACTACTCTAATCCTTTACGAGGGTGCGTCTAGGGACCAAATCCAGCACCCACGCTGTTTAAGGCAGCTCGGTGTAGTAGTCTAGTACAAATCCACTATTTTGGCACAGATGATTTAGCTATACACACGATGATTTTTATCATCGTATGCGTACGCTGCACGTAGCGGTCACACAGGTTGGCGCCGCGCGCGGGGCTGTGGGCGGGGCGGGGGCGGAGGCGCAGGCGGGCGGCAGGGGCGTCGTACGCGCGAAGCATTTCCGCTGCATTTATATCCGATGGCTAAACTGGCATGATCGTTTGAATTGACAGGACGAAACGGGTTGATACATTAAGCCCACAGAAGCTATTTGCACGGACGACAAGCTTGTACTGAAGCACACTGTTGTTCCTGCTCACCACATTTGTTGCTGTCTTAACACTTCGTTGCGGTTTAGTCGCGGTTTTTTAAAAGTGCATCAAGGTTCTATGTTTGGATAGACCAGCAGTAAGTCTCTTTTCTGTATCTAAAATGAGAACCTTAAGTAGGAGCTACGAATCCTTGTTTCTCTCTGCGTTTGGCTTTGAAGGTGGAGGCAGTGGTGCTCTCGGGTTGTGGCTTGAGCTCTTACTCTCGGTTTTTGTTTGGAGAAAGTAACAATGTTTTTCTTTTGTAGTGGCTTCGGCTGGAATGGCTTTAGTCTTATCCCTCTCTACCTCTCTCTAATGGCTTGGTCAAGAGTGAGATTTTTCCCTCTAGAGAAAGTACTCAGTAGAAGGTAAGTTGATAAAATTTGTTCTCAATTTTTACTTTCACTCTCTTTGCATTTCTATCTGGCATTACACATTTATATCCGATGGCTATACCTTAACAAAAATTTGTTCTCAATTTTACGTTCACTCTCTTTGCATTTCTACTGGCATTACACATCTATATCTGATGGCTGCGCCTTAACAAACTGGCATGATCGTTTGAATTGACAAGACGAAACGGGTTGGTTAATTAAGCCCACACAAGCTATTTGCACGTTTATATCCGATGGCTGCGCCTTAACAAACTGGCATGATCGTTTGAATTGACAAGACGAAACGGGTTGATACATTAAGCCGACACAAGCTATTTGCACGGACGACAAGCTTGTACTAAGCACACTGTTGTTCCTGCTCACCACATTTGTTGCTGTCTTAACACTTCATTGCGGTTTAGTCGCGGTTTTTTAAAAGTGCATCAAGGTTCTATGTTTGTATAGACCAGCAGTAAGTCTCTTTTCTGTATCTAAAAATGAGAACCTTAAGTAGGATCTACGAATCTTTGTTTCTCTAGTAAGGACAATAAGGCCTTAAAATTCACAGACTCGATCACCATAACTTTGTGTTTTTTCACTAGACTATCTATCTGGATAGTCTCAATTATCTTTTCTTAATCACAAAAGTAAAATTTTACTGAATGAAAATATTATCCATAACTACTTCCTCTGTTCCTAGATATACATCATGCCAGATATTGACAAACCTCCGATATACACATTTCACCGTCACTTTTCCTAATTACATCCTAGCAAATTTACTCTCTCTGCTTTTGAATACTTGATAGTTGATACTTTTGATCAAATCACAAGCAACGAGCTACGAGGCAGGGGTAGTTTGGGAAAGCATACCTTAAGATTTGCTAAGTGCGAAATACTTTATTTGTGGAAGTAAATCATGATCAAAAGTGCCAAGTACTTGAAAAAAGAACAAATATGAGAAATACGATGTTATGGAAGTATTGTTATGACAAATCTACTAATACCATTCCCATGTGACAAATCTAAATATATTTTTTGTATATTTGTGATAAAAATTATAAAAAAAATCTGACCACACGCATTCCTCTAGAATGACATATTTGGAACGGTTGGAGTGCTTGATTACACGCCACAGCAAAATTTCAAGGCCGAAATGGCTTCCCCGGTTGGAAACCTTAATTTTTTCGGAGATGTTCAGGCAAGAACGGAGTTTGGACCGCGATGTGTATTCATTTCGTCCGATGATACTCTCCTCGAAGAGTCAAGATATGAAATAAGTGAAATTTACGGTGGTATTTATATCACACGGAGTTGAAACTCACACGTCGACGTTCAACTTGAACGTGTCCAGTCCAGCTTCATGTTGGAACGTACCCTTAGCTTTTATCCTTTTCAGATTTGGACGATCCTTACTTGCACAGTACACGTTCTTAAAAAAAAAACTCAAGGCAACTTCAGCCATTAGGATTAGTTTGCGATTTTGCTGTGCGAAACCTTTGCATTACGGGAATATGTACTGAGATCAGGTCGCACTAATTACTAATGGATTGACGGATACTTGGGAGATGATTTGAGAAAATTGAGTGGAATAGGAAGAAATTGGGTGAGAAACAAGAGGAACGAGGAACAGAGAAGATAGAGATGGGGAATTGAATACGATTTCATTGAATTATTTTTAAAATAATCTATTTTTTATTCAGAATTACGTAAATAATACCGTTAATTTTTTTTACGTAAATAATCTCTAGTCGTAGTACGGTTTGGCGACTCGGGCAAATCGCCCAACCGCCGCGTGATACATATCCAAGTCGCTCAATGGAACGACGATTTAATGGTTTGAGGCATCGTCGCTTGATGGCATGGCGACTTGGACAATGCCATACTTGCCGAAAGTTGGACCCTAAGTCGCCCAACCGTATGGCGACTTGAGGTGGCTATAAACTCACAAGGCCGTAAGCGTCGCCATTCCAATGAAAGCAAACCAAGCCGAGAAGAGAAGAAAGGAAAGAAAGAGAGGAGAAGGAGAGGAAAAAAGAGGAGAGGAAGGAGAAGAGGAGGAAAAGAGGTTCTTCGCTTGCATCGATTTACTCAGGACGTGTGAGTTTGTAGTATTATTTTGTACATGTATATTTTTGAAACCATGGTAGGTTAGCAAGCAACATCATATGTAGTGATATATTGTTAGCAAATATTTAGAGATAGCATGATTAATTAGTAACCATGGTAGGTTAGCGAGCAACATCGTGTGTAGAGACATATTGTTAGCAAATGTTTAGAGATAGCATGATTAATACAATTAGTTTAGAAGTTCGTATGAAGGAAAAATGAGTCTTGAAGATAAATTTAGGTGTACTATTCGCTGTCGTCATGATAACATTTACTTCATAGTTTTGGTTGGATTATGAATCACAGTACACATGGTTCCAAACACGTAGGATTCTTAAACATGTGAAATTTTTTTCCGAAAGCTTCACCCATTATAAATATGCATAGTAACGATGATGTTTTAAATATTTCGCAATCCATAGCAATGGGTGACAGTGTTAACGTAATATAGCCTTTTGTAGGAAAATTATGTGTTTACCACGTGGGTTTGATGAAATTGTATATGTATTACCACCTGTTCGAGCAAAGTGTTTAGGTGCCACTAAGAACATATCAAATATGATTTATTTGTCATTGGAATATAATTTAAATACTTAATTAATATGAATGCTTTTAATTTCTTAATTTGCATGTATGGCTCACGCACCGTGGTTTGGATCGCATTTCGGTCCATCGACCGGCTTAGTCGACTGCAAAGACCGCGGAGATGGCCGTGTGTGTCGATTCGATTCAGGGGACGACGCGGCCGACTTGGGGTGGTTTATATGGACACCCGGACTGTGCTTGGAGACCGGACCCACGCTGGTAGAGAGGTTTGTCCACAAGTCAGGCCACTTTTTGTATCATATGCCCACTATGTACTTACTTCTTCGCTTTGTAGGTCGAGTCGGTCGGCCTTCTACCTCTCGCGACGGATGGTGGAGGCCACCGAAGAGGACGGCGTCCGTCGACAACGACAGGAGGTCCAGCGGTCCGGAGCGGTCACGACGGTTCCGCTCGATTAGTCGCTCCCCGATTGCCCCGGTGGATCGGTGGCGCTCGAGACACACACCTTCCACCTCTTTCGGGAGATGGCCTCTACTTACAGATGTCGCGATGTCGCCACCGCTTATCGCGGAGCCCTCCGATTCCGGCTTGATGCGGCTATCGATCGCGCGCCTACCTGCGAGGTTTTTGGAGTTTATGCGCGAGGTCTGCGCCTCAGATTTCGACTTCTCGAGCGATTAACGGCATGGCCCGCCTCGCGGTGGTTTTCGTAGCCCGCACGATACTACCTATTTTCCATGTGTTAGCGATGCATTGAGGCCTAGCCATATGACGGGCTTACTAATTATTCGCTTCACAGAGGTCGAAGCGGATGGCCCTCACACCCCAACCGTCGCCAGTGTCACGGCACCTCGAGGCGTGCTCTGGCTTCTTGGTGGGTACTATTTACCGCCATACCACGGTGACTCGGCCGACGCCCGCCTTTGTTGGTACACGAGGCCATCACCGATGGCGAGGATCTAGAGATCATTGGGGATCACCGTGACTTGCCGCGACGATTATGACATGTGCGATGCGCATTGTGCATTTGACGAAGCTCAAGATCTATCCTCACAGTTGCCCGCCGCAGTACCGTGGTCGCTTGAGCGCTTTCTCGAACGGCCCATGCCGGTAGACTCTAGTCCGATGATGACGCGACATGTACCATGGGACGCTGATGGACCAAATTAACCGTAGGGTCCCTTTGGTACGAAGAACGGTACATACTTTCCTATATCTTTACTTCAACAGACATGTAATCTTTTGTAACCACTGCTCGCTTGCGTGCATAGTATGCACACGTAGGTCACACGTGTACAAGCACTTTGTGGAGTACCGGACTGCTCTCACCGCCGACGACGCGGCGCCGAGCCATACTACGATCAAGAGACGAGGCCCGCACTCGCTGGGGTCAGTTTTCACTGCGGCCGCACGACTAGGCATACCGCGGACGCAGAAGAAGCTCGCCTTCACGTGTTCGCCGAGGACTACGCGTGCACAGGTGATGCGCCGCTCGCCTCCGCCAAAGTTGTTCCAGCTTCCGTCAGACGAGGGTGCTCGACTCGACCCACGCTGGTGAGTTACATACAACACATGTTCACATATGTTTTGATAGTTCACATTACGGTGGCTTCTAATTGCAAGTGGTACGCTTTTGCGAGCATAGTAGGAGGGTGGCACCAGACGCAGGCGGGTCGGACAAGATGGAGCCGTGGGTGGCGCGAGATGGGCTAACGCCCACGAGGATCGTGATGCCGAGGACGCCCGCACGACCCCAAAGGCGCACGATGAGTACCTTCGCCGGTACACCCGCAGACACGCATCAGATGGTGCATGTCGTCGACCTCCCCACTGCGTGCGAAGATCGCCGACTCACACCCTCTACACTTGCGTGGAACGTGCACCTTGCGGTACGTAAAATCGTGTTTTAAAATGTCTGAGTACGGTTACTTGAATTATAGGTTTGAAGCTTTGACATACTCCTTGCGCATGCACATCAACGCGGGTTGTTGTGGACGCGACAATGATCCCGGATAGGATCGACATTGGTGCGGAGGTCATGCGCGACGAGTTAGTGCAGTTTGTTCGTCGGGCGCTGCGGAGGCGGAGGCGATGCGTGACCCTAACATCGCGGCAGATTCGTCCAGAGGTGGCCTCGCGCAAGATACGCCGAGGGCCTCCACGCCCCATGACCCCAGTCAAGAAGCTCGGGGAGGGCACGCCCACGCGTGCCGCCGCACTTCACGCTCGCCTTTGCAGTCGGAGGGTCCGAGGGGCACGGGTACACACCGACACGCCCACGCACTGCCGACCACCGCCATCGCCATCGTTGTCGTTTAGGACACCTACCAGAGAACGCAAGGGAAGTATTTTTCTTCCCCACCCATCTAGACAAGACGTGGGTTTGACCTTTTCGCGCATGGCCCTCGACGAAGGTACGCTTCTCTCTTCGTGTTTATGATCGTCGATATATTGTAGAGATTAACATTATTTTATCGCAAGTATGATGGTCCACCCGAACTGGTTCTCTCGACGAGGACGTGGATCAAGATTCACGGAAGCACTGGGAGATCCAGGAGTACGGTGAGCTCGCACTCCGCACGAGGTTCTTTCCGGTCGCACTTAGCGAGCCCCAAAGTGATCACGCAGAAGAACAAGTGGAGTCGACTTTTAGGAGCACCGGTCAAGATGGCTCTGAAGCGCTTTTCTCGTCCTGGGCCCCGACCTAGGCATCTCGTGCTTTTGCCCAAGCGGGCGTACAGGGCACGGACAGCGTGGGACGTGGCGACGACGGAGGAGGTGTTGCGGTGGTGTAGCGGGTGGCCGCAAGATGGGGTTTACGATTATGTGTTTACGATTGTATTTCAGAGGTACCATGACATGGACCCATCGAACTTCATATCGGAGTACTTCATGAAGGAGAAGGTGCAAGAAAGTGGAAGCGACGAGCTAAGAGGCTTCGTGGTTGTGGGTAACTTCGCCACGCTTCGATACAAAGAAATAGAACTTGGATTCCTAATCTAGACCTCGCTTGAAAGGGGAAGGGCCACTCCGCAGAAGTCGCCGATTAGGACCGATATGGACTAAGGAAGCCGAACGCGGTAGACGCTATGTCACCGCCGCCAGAAGGCCACACTGTGAGAACTTGCAAAGCGCGCCGACCCATAGAACTTGTATTAGAACCGCTAGTATGTTGTAACTTGTACTTCAGTCATTACTTTGGTTCTTGTAAGCACTCGGGAACTAATTGTATTGTAATTGCAGATTTTAACTTTATTTGAAGTGTCAATATCTCGCCTTAATTCTAGCGAATAATGTCCGGTATGGAATAGCTCGGTTTTCAAGACTTGTTCATACAATACATGTTTGTTCAATGCATATCGACGCCTATAGCTTAATGCACGCGACACATTGATGCAACAATTAACTCGATAAAAGGCAACCGCAATGACGCGCCCACCATTTAGTTACATGCATTACGAGATTGAACATAATTGCGCATGTAATGGGAGACCACCGAGGTACAAGCTTCTTCACCCGTGCCTAATTGTAGAAGGTGCCTCGCTCAACCCACATAAAGTGTTGTACAGGAGGCGCCTGGGATGTTGTGGTCCGTCTGCTGTAGTGGCACGCATATATGCAGATTAGGGTTCACAGAAGAAGATGTGGGATCATAGGAACTTCCTATGTTCACAACCTCCTCAAGCTTTCTCTCGCTACCGCATCTATTAGCGGAGGTCATCATTTTGCTCGCTGAGATTGTCAATCCGCGCCTCACAACTCAAAGATTCGGTCTCACAATCTATCTACGTACATCACAACATGTCGCTCATGGGGAGGATCGATCCAAAGGACAAAGGCGATTTCACCATTTGCTATAAGGACTGTTAGCATGGAGGCTATATTAGCGGAGAATATGAAGCAAACTATTTGCTAATTGTACCCCGTGAGTGTGGGCATTGGAAGAAACGCCGCCCACCATCGAAAGGGTCGCCCATGACTGCACGATAGCGCCCTCCTCCCTCAGGTTCAAGATTTCGGCCATACCGTTGAGCACGCTTGTCCGACATCAACCGTAGTTAGGCCCAAGTCCTCCTTTCTTTCTAGGAGAAGGTCTTGTTTCTGCACCCCAAATCGACCGGGTCCCTCCGCGCTCCGCCATGGTATGTTATTGTAGGACAAAGAAGGTTCTTTTTCCTACGGCTTGAAGGGTCGAGTGGTCTTACTTACGGAGCATGGGCCGGTATTTTATAGCTCATGGGAGGCTAACAAAGCGGTTAATGTGTTAGCTTGAAGATGACAAGACCAGACGAGGTCAATTTGCTGGCGCAGACAAAACCAAACAGGGCGCTTTTGCTAGTGACAAGACTAAAGGAGAGACTTTGCGAAGGACAAGACCACATGGGCGCTTTATGCAAAGGACAAGACCAAAGGAGACAACTTTGTGCAAAGGACAAGACCAAACGGGCAGCTTTTATGCAAAGGACAAGACTACACGGACAACTTTTATGCAGTGAAAAGACCAAAGGAGAGACTTTTGCGCAAAGGACAAGACCACACGGCAGCTTTGCATAGTGACAAGACTAGAGGAGCCAACTTGTGCAAAGGATAAGACCAGACAGGGGCAGCTTTTATGAATAACAAGGCTACACGGGCAATTTTTTTCAAGTGACAAGACCAAAGGACATCACTCTATGCCAACCATGTGGTCTATACAAGGGGTGGAAGAGATCCGGGAGAGAACACTACACAACCAAACCCAACACTACAACACCGTAGCTTCCTCTCCACGCCACAAAGCTACTACACCAAAGCTTCCTTCACCACGCCGGATGGACGACAAGCAGAGGCAATGGGACCGGATCCGCGAACTAGCAAGGGTCAGCGGGGAGCGGACAACCGAGCAAAGGCTATCGGCGTCCAGTCGAACAAGAGACGCCAGGCCTATTTGGCATCTCTTCGTAATGAAGCCTCCCGTGAAAGCAAAGAACCACATCCCGAACGCCCAACCAAGCGCTCGCCGAACACCCGCTAGAGGGAGAGGCCGCCTTTGTTGGTGAAGGGACGATGCAAGTTCTTAAGTCTAAGCACCCGCCACTGGCATAAGCATCGGGCTGCAATTAACTACTCAAGGACTATCCCGACCGACGTCGGGACACAAACAACCTATCGGCAATGTAGAAGGACCAAGCCATGCAGGTTCCCTACTATTTCTCTTTCAAAGTACACACTAACGACCTTTGCCGCTAATTCAGTAGTCCCGGATCCGCTTATGTGGCTACCGCAAGTGGATCGACCACAAGATCCACCCACATGACCAGTGGTCTCTCGACTTTGACGAGTGGCTTGACTAAAAAGACCGCGATATGCGGGAGGAGCGACGCCGCAACGACAAGAAAAAACGCAGCGATATCGCCGGAGACGCAAGCTCATCTCGAGACGTGCAGGCGTAGGGAGCGCGAGGCTCACGAGAGGACCGCGAGAGAAAGAGGGAAATTGGCCAAGGCCAAAGAGACCGGCGAGGAGTTCAACGCCAACCTAGCAAGGAAGGAAAATGGCCCCGGTTCACGCAGAGGCTCGGACCATTCTGCATTAGTCCCCCGTCAAGGTCGAATCTATTTCCATTCCAAAAAGGTATATGTATCGTGGAGTACTTTGGTTTGTTGCATCGTGTATGATACTGTTTGTTATGTATGTAACCAAACCCTATGCGCCATGTTATTCCCAGCTCCGTTATAAAGTCTAATTTAATTCGCAACATCAAGTCTCCTCGACTTTTCGCATTTGATTCTTCCGTGTTATTCCCAACATCATTATAAAGACATCCAATAATATGTATCACTTCTGGGCAAGGTTTGAAAATATTGTTTGTGAAGGATATATACTACCGAACTCACAAAAGTTATCAATCCATAAAAAATGGGGCCTCCACCACGGTCGCCCATGTTATTCCTCATGCATCGTAGTATCACTTATCTTTCTACTTACAACTCATTACTATCTCAATCATCCTCACAAAATTCTACGTAAATTTAGCGACTACAACAATATACGCATTTATCACAAAATGTTATTATGAAGTCCGACAAATTTTGCACTCTATTGATATTCTACAAAAATAACAAAATGCATCAACCAACGTTGTCACCACACTTTCATCTTTTAAAAACATAACATCATACAATACAATTTGCTAAATGTCATACCTACAAAATATAATATCTATTTTAACACAATTGTTCCAATTGGATTTGGTGTTAGAAGGTTTATTAGCTAAAATCGCCCAATGGTTCGGGCGACTTGACCTAAGTCGCCTAAGCATCATGCCGATTTTGTCTAACTCGCCTACAAATACGCGATTCCAACACATGCCGCACTTTCCGCCATGGCGATCAGGTCCAATCACGCCTAGTCGCCCTTCCATTGAGCGACTTGGAGATGTGTGGCAAGGCGGTTGGGCGACTAGTCCGACTCGCCAAACCGCATTTGCCACTAGACATTATTTCGTAAAAATTAACCTATTATTTCTGTAATTCAATCAATAAAAATAGATTATTTTTAAAAATTCCGATTTCATTCATTGAATAGTGTTCAGCATACAGGACCGGGGTATTTAATACCCTGGTCCAAGACACTGACGGTGGACCCACTCATTCCACCACACAATTAACCCACTTAGTACTCTACATACTCTTTTGCCGACCCCACCGGTCAGCCATTGTTGTTGATTCTAACAGATGTGAATGTGCATGCATCGTTTCTCTGCTCCTTGCTCATTCTAATCTCCTTCTTCAGTCACCTGTCATTGCTGCACAAGATGCTCAAAATATGCTTTCATTTAGTTAATATAAGTACCCAACAGTAGCGATATATCATAAAACTGTGGATTATGAGGGCCTGCAGCGACAAACTAAGAACCAACTCTTCTCGAAGAAAAACTAAGAACCAGCTTGTGCTTGTGCTGCGCTGTGAATCTAGTCATTACAAGAAATTTTACTTTTAATAGTTATTAGAGTAAGATTTTGCTACTACGGCGAGAAACAGGATACTTGGTTCAATTATTATACCCAAAAGCAGAAAAATATAAACACTTTTGGAAATACACCGCGATCCTACACGAAGCCAGGTCGTAATGAACTGGGCCAGGCCGAACCAGATTGGGCGTTGGTCTGAAATGTAATGAGCCTGGCCTGAGGAAATGATTCGCTCGGGGTTTTAGACCT
Organism: Phyllostachys edulis; assembly: GCA_036346405.1. Taxonomy (NCBI): domain Eukaryota; kingdom Viridiplantae; phylum Streptophyta; class Magnoliopsida; order Poales; family Poaceae; genus Phyllostachys; species Phyllostachys edulis. Next base: position 115,171 of record JAYEVD010000620.1, read on the forward strand.
TGGCCCAGGCCAAGTAAGTAGTGTCAGAATCGCAGCGCTTAGGATGATTTTTTGTTTGATGCGATCGGATCGTTAGAATCTAGATTCTAACAGATTTTTAAAATTATATATATTTTGTATAAAAATTGATTTATGTTTTCAAATATGCAAGTCGATAGTAGAATTTTGAATATTTTGAATTTAATTTTATAAATTTAGGTACAATTGTTAATGTTACATTCAATTCAGATTTTAAACCTTATTTGATTGTTTTAAAATAAACTAATCATTTAAAACTCCAATATATTAATTAAAATATATTTTACCTTATAAGAACACTTAAACAACACAAATAAAGCAAAGATAAATTATTATAACTTAAATTAGCGAGATGATGCCAAATTTTATATTCGATATAGTTTTGAGACGACTCCACCCCGTGATGTACCGCAAGAGGTCCGGAGGACCATTTTTTTGCGCGCACAAGTCACCACGGAAGGATGTGGTAGCACCGCATGGAGCTTTACCGAGGAGGTTCCCAGACCTCCCAGAGGTCTCATGGACCTCCTGGAGGTCTTGGTCCGCCATCGACCTCCCAGAGGTCTTGAGGACCTCCCCGAGGTCGTGGCCGCCACCGCCCAGAGAGCACCTCCAGCACATCACCAAGAGAGGTCCGCAGACCTCCAAAGCAGTCCTCAGAGACCTCCTGGTGGTCCCGCCTGCATCCGAGCTAGTCCTGTGACAATCGAGCTAGCTCGCACAAGAACACAAGCCAATACCACAACCACGAGGTCAAACAAAGATGAAGGCATAAATTAAACTTTATATAATAGGACCTTATGGTCAAGCT
>JAYEVD010000630.1:0-74534 GCA_036346405.1 Phyllostachys edulis
TATGGGCTTCATTCGCTCCAAGCAAAGAACCAAGAAGAAGGAGGATGAGGAGGAGGAAAAATGAGGAGGAGAGGCTGTGAGAAGGCTTCGCCAAACCGAGTAGATAGGATGGAGAGATAAAAGGGGAGAAAGAGATAAAAGGAAGAAAAAAGAAATTGGGGTGTGCAAATAGATTTACTCGTGAGGTTAGATGACACGATCTCTAACCTATTATTATTTTGGGCACCGGGTCAACAGGTAGTGCCCGGTGAGCGGGTTTGTTCATTTTGGATTACGATAGGAACGATGTTGTCCGTATGTGTACATGTATTGCTATAATGTATTGAGTTTGGTTGAATGCCCTGCTCGTGGAGGTTGGGGAACAACACCATCCGCGACGTTGCTCTACTCCGCTTGGTTTACAAGCAAGTGCATGGTAGAGCGTATCATGCAAATGGTATGGAATGTACGATATTTTTGTGATATGATGATGCTTATGGTAATGGCAATAATGTTAGAACGGGTGAGCAATGAGGCTACCTCACAATGATGATGATGATGATGAAATATATTAATGACAATGGACATTTGCATCTACCTCATGGTAAAAATGCACGAGCTAGGCTCATGAGAAAGATACATGACTAATCCGTAGTGCTCTAGATAAAGTTTTATATTTGTAGGGACTATATAAAGTTCTACAATGTAGGGACCCCATCATAATGAATATAGGGAAGAGTGTGCCATCGACGTGTGAACACTCATTATAATCGGTATTAGGCGATGAGATGCATATGAGCATGAGCATGATGGTGCATGTAGAATTATGATGCATTACACTAATGAAAACATAATGATGGAAATAATGATATGGTTATGTTTATGTTTGTGTGGCGTTGTTTATCGCTTATATTATGTGCTTGCGAGTCTTCTTGACTCACCCTTGTTTATTTTTGTGTTTAGGTGAACGCATTTAAGATGACATGCATCGTGAAGGGATAATAGCACATCCACGCCACACGCAGTAATCGATGCAAACCATATTCCTAGATAACTACTTTTGTTGTAGTATGTTTAGTTCAAAAATTAGCTGTTCAAGTTTGTAATGATAAATGTGTAGTGGTAGCATTCGGGCCCAAAGGATGGGTTGGAGTGTCATAGTTGGTATCGAGTGGGCGTAGGTCCGTGGTGAGAAAAAATGAATGAAATGACCTAAGTTGATTAATAACTAAAACTTGACTTAGGCTGAACAATTAAATTAAACTTGACACACTCTGGTGCACAGTAGGATGGGTTTTGAGTCAAGCATTGCATATACATTTTAGCTAGTTATGTTATTGATATGCAATGTTACGAGGTAATCAAGCAGAGTTGATTGTGTGAATGTTTGTTTGACGTGGACAGAGATGCCGAGAGGTAGAGGTAGAGGTCGCGGCCGTGGCCATGCCCAAGCGGAGCCACCGTTTGAGGTTCAGCAAGAAGCACCTGAGGTGGAGGTTGCTTCTTTGCAAATCGGTGAGTTAGATCGTGCAAGGTCTTCGGCCTTGCTACGATAGTTTATAGAAGAGGTCTGCGCCACGACAAGCCGCCAAGAGTCGCCGCTATGGTCAGAACTGCTATGCCCCTCACCGCTGCTCCAACCGCAGGTCGAGGCAAGGATGGGCCTTCATGAGTGGTTTGCTTTACATCTTGATACCTTCGATGGGACGGGCACACCAGTCCAAGCTGCGGATTGGTTGCGCTATATGGGAAGACAGTTTGAAGCTCTAGAGATGAGCTCACAGCCGAGAGCTCGCTATGTGGCATTCCAATTAAGGGGTCAGGCGGATATCTGGTGGGAGGGGGTCCTTTCAGCTAGGACCCCTGCCCAGGGTCCCGCTACCTGGGAGATCTTCGTCGAGCAGTTTAAGGCGAAGTACTATCCGAAATCTTTTGTGGAGAGTATGGAGGTCGCCTTGTTGACCTTCGTGTAAGAAAAGATGACCATAGCTGAGTACGAAGCGGGGTTCAACAACTTAATTTGTTTCGTACCATCGGTCACGAGCAATGACCGAGAAGGCTAAAAGGTTTCACGAGGGCTCAACTCGAAGTTTCTTTGCAGATGTTATAGGAGCCATTTGCGCCACGTGACTTTAGGTCAAGGATAGAACAGCGAGGAATGGAGATGGAGATGCAGCTCACTAAAGGGTTGCAACCCTCTGGTGGTCCAAGCGCTTCTGGTAGTGACTAGAAGAGGAGCTTTAGCGAGGGAGGTGGGTCATCTCAGTGACCTACTCCCAAGAAGTCCAAGTGGGGCTAGCGTTCCCCATGGTCGCCCAAGTCCAAATCTCCGAGGCCGCTCTTCTTCTGCCACGTTTTCGTCACGACCCCACTTATCGCTCCGCCCTGTATAGGCATGATGTGTTTCAAGCGCGGTGGGCACCGTGCTACTGAATGTTCTTGGACGGGAGAGTGTCAGCAATGTGGTCGGCCGGGCCACATGGGGCGGGTTTGTCATCAGAACCCTTCTAGTATTATCAAGGGAGCTATTACCGCATCATCAATAAATGCTTTGCCTCGAGGGTCTGGCCCGGATGTTGGTGGCTACCTCTTGCGCCGCAGCCCTCCTCCTCCTTCGGCACCACCTATCGGTATTATCGCACCGCACCGTTGCTCCAGCTCAAAGACGCCGACCACTTCTATTTACATTATCATCTCGCAGAGAGTGGGGCTCTCGTCGCCCGCCACCCGTAGTCACGATTGCCCATCGCTGAGTCCACGGTCGACCGGACGTGATGATGCACCTGTTAGTAGATTCACGTAATGCTCTTGTTCTTTTCGATTCTCGTGCTACTTATTCCTTTGTGTCCTCGCGAGTTCGCTAGAAAAGCAAAGTTGAGTATGTAGCGATTTCAGTAGTCTGTTATAGTTAGTTCTCCAGAGGTATCATTGCTAGCTCCACGGTGATGTCCTAGATGCGTGGTTTCATTAGATGGTGAGGATTTTGTTGCCAACCTAATGGTTATTTCGTAGAACCTTTTGATGTTATTCTTGGCATAGACCGGTTACATTGCAACCGGCCGTGATTTCCTACTTTTGGAGGATAGTCACTTTGCAAGCTCCTTCCGTGAGGAGATAACCTTTCGTGGAATGCACCTGTGTTCTCTTTTGTGTTGGCCACTGCTCCTTGGCCGACAAATGGTGGAGTCTGTTTGCTTCTAGCACTTAAGGAGAAGTTTAACGCATCTTTTGCATATTGGGGATATTCTAGTGGTATGTGAGTATTCGATGTATTTCAAGAGCTTTGAGTATACCAACCTAAAGGGATGTGGAGTTTAGGATTGATCTTGTTCCTAGCACATGACCTATTTCTTTATCCCCGTACCGTTTGGCATGACCTTTCTAGGAGGAATTGAAGAAGCAATTGGATGAGATGTTATCCAAAGGGTTGATTCGTCGTAGTATGTCACCTTGGGGAGCCCTCGCCCTATTCAATCGAGAAGAAGGACGGAGTTGGCGATGTGTATAGACTATCGTGTTCTTAATCGTAACTATCAAGAATAAATACCATTTACCTCAGACGAGGATTTGGTTGATCAATTGAAGGGAGCCAAGGTGTTCTCCAAGATTGATACACAACTGGGTATAATCAGATTCGAGTGTGGGATCAAGATATAGAAAAGACCACTTTCTACAAAGTATGGGCACTACGAGTACAAAGTTATGTCCTTTGAACTAACGAATGCCCCCGCTGGTTTTATGGAGACGATGAACAAAGAGGTCGTGATAAGTATCTTGATGACTTTGTGGTTGTGTTCATTGATGATATCTTGATTTATTCAAACGGATGGAGAGCATGAGCGGCATTTGAGGCCCGTGCTTGAGACTCTGAGGGAGAATTAGTTCTTTGCCAAGTTAAAGAAGTACGAGTTTTGGATATCTGAAGTGGGCTTCCTGGGTCATGTGATTAACCAAGAGGGTATTTTAGTAGATCCAGCCAAGATTTCGACTGTAGTGGATTGGAAGAGGCCAACTAATGTCAAAGAGGTGAGATGTTTTTTGGGCTTAGCTGGTTTCTACCGGCTTCAGAAAAACTTCTCAATTATTGCCAAGACACGTCTCACTCACGCGAAGGGCGGAAATTCCAATGGACCGATGAATGCGAGCGCTAGCCAGATTTTGAAAGAAAAGTTGGTTACTACCCTCGTTTCACCCTCCCTGCCAAGAAAGCGCTTCACGGCTCACTTGGACGCTCGAGTGGGTCTGAAGGCGTGGCTCATGCAAGACAAAGAAAGTGATTATGATGCCTCACTTTGCCGTTGAAGAAACATGAGCAGAATCACCCTACTCACGATTTAGAGCTAGCCGCAATGGTTTTTTGCTCTAAAGATTTAGAGGCATTACTTGTACGGGAATCTTGTAATATTTTTACTGACCACAAGAGTCTCAAGTACATCTTTACTCAGAAGGAGTTGAATTTGAGGCAAAGAAGGTGGCTCGAACTGATCAAGGACTATGATCTCACTATCCAGAACCACCCGGGTAAGATGAATGTGGTTGCTGATGCCCTTAGTCGTAAGGCGACACCCTCCACTCTGGGTTGTCTTATTGCTGACTTCGATCGAATGGAAATTTCTATTGTTATGCTGGTACAACACCGATCGAGATGCAAATACCGCATTGGAATTGGCAATTCCGAGCGAGTGAGAAGTGCAACAACATTATTTGCTGTTTCAAAAGTGAGAAAGCACCTTTATAAAGGAAAAAGGGGACTTTAGCCTTGATGAGTCGGATGCATTGTGAGTTTAAGGCCGCCTTTATGCTACAACAAAGCTTAGGTCAAGGATGATATATTGAGAGAGGCTCATCGAACCCATACACTACAGACATCCCGGCGAGACCAAGATGTATCGGGATTTGAAAAAGAGCCTTTGGTGGAAGAGAATGAAGGTGGATGTCACCCGTTATGTATGCTCTTATGGGTTTGCCGAAGTGAAGGTCGAGCATAAGCATCCCACTAGACTATTACGCCTTTGGATGCTCCCCAAGGCTATGGGATGACATTACCATAGATTTCAGAGTCGGCCTACCTCGCACTCCAGCCGAGGTAAGGACGTAATGGGTAGTGGTGGATCGATTTAGTAAATCCACACACTTTATCCCTATTTGTACGCATTTAATTCTAAGTAGGTGATTTGGCACCCATCTATGTGCGTGAGATAGTGAGGTTACATGGTGTGCCCAAGACTTATAGTTTTTGACAGAGATACCAAATTTGTCTCCATGTTTTGGAAGAGTTTGGTGGCACTCTAGGCATGAAACTTCAGCTTAGTACTGCTTCCACCCACATACGGATGGGCAATCCGAATGCACCATTCAAACACTAGAGGACATGCCGAGGTCCTGTGTTCTATCCTAAAAGGTAGCCGGAGGATCATTTGGTACTGTGGAGTTTGCCTACAACAAAAGCTACCACTCTAGTGTTTGGGCAGCGCCATTCGAGGTTCTATATGGGCGGAAGTGTAGATCGTGACTTTGTTGGGATATCGAGGCGAGAAGGTCGTTCTAGGTTCTGGATTGGGTCCAAAGCAGACAAAGGAACGAGTGACAGAGATTAGACAATTTGTTAGCCGCCCGTAGTAGACAAGAAGCTATACGGATGTGAGGCGCGACTTAGAGTTCAAGTGGGAGATTAGATGCTCTTGAGAGTGTCCCCACTAAAGGAGTTGTGCGATTTGGTACCAAAGGGAAACTTAGCCACTTGTACATTGAACCATTTCGATTCTCGCCCGAATTGGAAAGTTGGCATATCGCTTGGACCTTCCTGAGTCCATGCAAGGTGTGCATAATGTGTTTCATGTTTCTATATTTAGAAAGTACTTAACGTATCCGGAGCATAAGATCGTGCTAGAACCGTTGTCCCCAGTGGCGGAACCACCCCGGCAAGCTGTATAAGGTTCTCGGTCTCGGGTGAGCACACCCCTCTCCGCGCTAGCTCCGGCCATGGAGCGCAAGTGCTCATCGCCGCACACCCAGACTCCATGAGGCTTCAGAAGCTCAGCCCTTCAAGAAGTCGCCTTTGCTCAAGATCCATGGGTGGCTGCAGCATCCGAGGCAAGCAAACCATTAGCCCAAGGCCCAAGCCAAAGACAGCTTGACAGCTTGACAACCCTAAATCCCTAATTGGCTCCCCAATTCGAATCCCCATTTGCCATTTCCAATTTCTCCCCAATACCCATTCCTCTCTCTTGCTTGTTCCTCCGTTTGCCATGGCCAGCCGACGCAGGGCCGAGGCCCGAGGGCAACCGTTGACGGCCGGCAAGGGCGCACCAGCCGCCACCAAAAGGCCAACGACGGTTGGGGCCAAAGTAGACGCTGTGTGTGTGTAGGAGGTGCCATGAAGGGGTCCGCTGTGTGGCATGCAGAGTGGGGGGCAATGCTGGCGAAAGGTGGGCGGGCGGGCGGAGGTGCGGCGCAGCACGCGGGCTACGACGCGGCGAAGGGGGTGGTCAGGCGGCAAGGCTTGGAGACCGGATCCACCGCCCAGCATGAGGCATCCACGGTCCACCGAGGTATTTTTACAAGATTTGTTCGCCTTGCCGATTGAATTTCGGTTCCGCCACTAGTTGTCCCTAAGCAAGACCTCACCTTGAATCTGCTCCGCCTGGATTCGGAGGAATCGAGAGGGTGCCGAGGTGCGTAACGATAAAGTATGTTAAGGTGCTTTGGACGATCACCCAGCGAGAAGCGATTTGAATTGAGTCTCAAGATACTGCGAGAAGTACCAAAGGTTGTTCACTACGTACGACTTAGAGTTATTTTATGTACGCTTTATTTCATTTTATTCATTCGTAGGATTTTGAACGCTTAATCTGTGGTCGAATTCGCTAAGGAGGGTGAAATGTAATGCCAGAGAAATGAAAAGAGAAGGAAAACGAAAAGTGCGAATCCAACGCCCACAATTTTTACTAACTTACCTTTCATGGAAAAAGTCCTCTCTTGACCAAGCCATCGAGAGAGAGAGAGAGAGAGAGAGAGAGAGAGGGAGAGCAGGGGGGAGAAGGAGCTAAGGATATAAGATCAAGCCCAAGACGCCAAGAGGCCATATCCTTCCTCTCCTTAAGTAAACACCACCAGAGGAGAGCACCACTAGAGCAACATCACCAAAGCTAGTACCCACCAAAGACACAACCCACCCAAAGGATCCAACTCTTTCCTTCCTCTATAAGCAAGCACCACCAGAGAAGCCACCCACCACCTCAAGGGAAGAAGCACCCACCAGTGGAGCAAATCTATGGCCACCATGAGCGCCATCGTCGCCACTTCCCACATCTAAATCGGCAAACTAAGTATGTACCCCATCCCTCCATCTTTTGTCCACCCCAACGAACAAGCTTGGCACGCCACTTTCATGCGAAAGTAAAGGGGGGGGTTAAGAGAAGACTTCCCTAGAGAGTCAGAGGGAGGCGGCGACACCATCTAGGGATGGGCCAAAGACACGGGGAGGCACACGCCGGCCGAGGCGAGCCGCATAAGGGGAGCTTAAGCGAGTCGGGCTGGAGTGGTATCGGGCCACCGAGGCCGGGTGAGGGCGCGAGCACGGAAGAGCCCGACATGACGCCGGGTTAGGGAAAGCCAAGGCCAAAGAGGCTAGGCAAGGCCGAGGCGAGGCGACGGCCGAGCGGGCGCACTGCAAGGCGCGATTGGCATGGCGCGTGGGAGCGAGACGCCGGGTTCTACCAAGGGAGATGGCTTTGGTGGGCAAGGCGGCCCAGAGTAGGGGCAAAGGAGTTGGAGGAGAGGTCGGCGGTGCCATGGGCTTCATTCGGCCCAAGCAAAGAACCAAGAAGAAGGGAGGATGAGGAGGAGGGAAAGAATGAGGGAGGAGAAGCGGAGAAGGCTTCACTGAATCGAGTAGATAGGATGGAGAGAGAAAAGGGAGAAAAGAGAGAAAAGGAAGAAAAAACAAATTGGGGTGCAAATAATTTACTCATGAGGTTAGATGACGTGATCTCTAACCTATTATTATTTTGGGCACCGTCGCCAGGATGATGCCTGAAGTGGGGTTTGTTCATGTTGGATTGCGCGTAGGAACGATGTCGTCCGTATGTGTACATGTATTGCTATAATGTATTGAGTCTGGTTGAATGCCTGTTCAGGTAGAGGTTCGAACAGCGCCATCCGCACGTTGCTTTGCTCCGCTTTGGTTAATAGGCAAGTGCATGGTAGAGTGATATCATGCAAATGGTATGGAATATACAATGTTTTTGTGATATGATGATGCTTATGGCAATGGCAATATTGTTGGAACGGGTGAGCAATGAGGCTACCGTCAATGATGATGATGATGAAACATATTAATGACAATGGATATTTGCATCCGCCTCATGGTAAGAATGCATGAGCCAGCTTGGTGAGAAAGATACATGACTAATCCGGAGTGCTCTAGATAAATTCTTACATTTGTAGGGACTAGATAAAATCCTACATGTCAGGAACCCCATCCTAACGAAGATGGGGAATAGTGTGTTATCGACGGTGAACACTCCGCTATAATCGTATCACCGATGAGATGCATATGAGCATGAGCATGATGATGCATGTAGAATTATGATGCATTGCATTAATGGAAAGATAATGATGGAAATAATGACATGATTATGTTTATGTTTGTGTGGCAGTGTTTATCGTTTATATTACGTGCTTGCTGAGTCTTTGGACTCACCCTTGTTTATTTTTGGTGTTTAGGTGAATGATGAAGATGACATGCATCGAGAAGGGATAATAGCACATCCACGTCACACGCAGTATTAATCAAGCAAACCATATTCCCTGGATAATTACTTTTGTTGTAGTATGTTTAGTTGGAAAATTAGTTACGCGAAGTTTGTAATGATTAATGTGTAGTGGTAGCATTCGGGCCTAGAGGATGGGTCGGGTGTTACATCTTTACTCCCCTTCTCCAAAGGGTTATCTCACTATGGGTGCTTGGGCTTGTGCTAATCGGTGGCGAGTGAGCCCTCATGGTTGTGTTGCCTTGGCTTCCTCCTTGTCTCCTCTGGTGGCTATGGGTGTGATGTTGGCTTTGTGTTCTTGGCTTTGCTTTGAGGTGTTCTTGGTGGTCTTCTTGCCTTCGGCTGAGAAGAAATGAGATGGGAGAGAATGAGGCTTTGTGTAGGGGGGATGGCTTGTGTTTGCCCTTATCCCTTGGCATGTGTTGGCTTGGCTTTGGCTTGTGTTTTTGTGAGGCTTTGTGAGTGTGGCAGTAAGGTGAAATGAAGCTTAATGAAGGGGGGATGGTTCGGCTGTGCATGGTAGTGGCTCCCTTTGCCCATTGCCCTTATCCATTCTACCCTCTCATTGCACTGTGAGCTTAAGGGCTTTTTGGTCCAAAGGGTGTTTCGGCTATTATACTGTAGAACGTGAGTGTTGGGTTTAATAAACGCCAAGTGATGAAACCTACTAAGTGAAGGTGCAGATTGACTTAGGTTGGCCTAGGTACCTTGATGGTCAAGGTGCTGACTAACTTAGGTTGGTCTGGGAACCCTACTGAGCTTCGGCGATCTGACGGCAATCCACTCTTAACTTATAATCTTATTCTAACACGCTTGGTTTTCTATTAATATGTTGGTTAATGGTGGGCGATGGAAATGTGGTTCAAGGTGCGATTGATCGAGAAATGGTGTTATGGGTCGGTCCATGGATAAGGAACGGCTTCGCAAGCATGCATGCAATAATTTTACTTTATTCTTTTGTAATTCAATTAAAGTTGTAATTTATACTTTCGATCGATGTAGTGCATTCTTGTAATAATTTCAAAGCTTGCACTCATCTGTTTTATTTTTGCTTGCACTAATTCTTGTAAATAATCCGAGTTGTAGTATTTAATTTTGCTTGTAATGAAATCATATTGTGATTAATTCTAAGATTGAATTAGTGCAAGACATCCTCTTGTAACAAATTCTTTGCGCACAATTTTGAGATGTAATATTTTACTTTTGCTTGCAAGTCATTTTTGTAATTGACTATGAGATTATAATGATGACTATTTAATGTGGCAATAATTTCCGTTGTTGAATCCGATGTTGAATTCCAGTTGTATTATTTTATGTGAGATCGCTTGGCGATGTGTTTAAAATTAATTTGAGATTATGAATTGCTCCTGATTAGAAAATTTTAATTTACTGCTAATTACCGCTTTGCGTTATTTAGATTAGTTTAATTTCTCGGGTTCTCATAGAGCAATGAAAGGTGTACACGCCTACGGTGTTCAAAGAGTACAATTAGACCTACTTCTCCAGTACAACCTTCCGCATAAGGGCGGACACAACACGAGATAGCATATTCCTCGTGTCTCACAGGAAACAGCCTACGACGTCGCGTAATTGCAACACGATTTCAAGGTGGTGGCGAAGAGGAAACAAGTACATATAGTCGTGAATGCAAACACCGGAGCGCGCAGTACTTTTACCGCCTCTTGGCTAGTAGATACTGCTCAATTTATTATATTTTTACCGTCCGAAGGCATAGTCGGTTTACTCTCATTGATGCGTATTCATCGTTAATCCATCTTCTTTCATCGTCGAGGGTTGTTCTACGTGCACCGTTCGAGCGCTCACACACTCGCAGGTCGAGAGTATCCCTAGCCGCCACGTGCTCCATAGGTACACTAGGAATGCTAGGGTGGATGTGTCGACAATGCATAACGCACCTCATGCAGTCGGACCCGGCGAAACGATTGAGATGTATCGGCACACCGCTTGCCGCCGCAGAGGAGTCCTCATCCTCGTTGAGAAGAAGGAAACCAAGAAACATGAAGATTGAAGAGCGGAGAGGAAGGAGCATGAAGATTGATGAGTGGAGAGGAAGAAGCATGAGAGATTGACTCACTGGGCTCACTGCTGGTCGCCGGAGGATGCCGCCGCACCGCTTCGTCGCCGGCCGCAAAGGAGTACTTCTCGTCCTCGTTGAGCAGAGGAAATTGGGCTCACCGCCACGACGGAGGATGCGTCGCCTCCGCTCATCGGTCATCGCCCCGCAGAGAGTCTCTTCGAGCGAAGGAAGGAAGGGTGGCGCCGAGTGAGCATGGGAGGAGGGATCGATTCGGTGGTTGCTGATGGGCTGTTGGGCCTTCTAAGTTTGGCCTAATGGGCTAGGCCAAAATCCTGATACGTGTCGAATACGTGTCCAAATTTTAATTTCTTTTTTTTTGTGGGCCTAATTTTGGACACGCCGCAAATACGTATTCGAGCCTTGTCCGAGCCATGTCCGTGTTCGACACGGACTCGGACGTTTCCTGCCATGTCCGTGCATCAGAGTGTACCACTACAATGTAATGTTACGGATAATGAAAAATGAGTCAAAATTGTTATACCCTTCAACAATAAATCTATTATATAACAAAAACTGATAATGCACCGTTAAAAGCTCCTAGAAAAAAAGATAAATAGGCTAGAAATTCTCATTAAAAAAAAGAGAAAATCATTAATCCCTCAATTTAGTGGGCTTACTAACGATGTGTGGCTAAAAACTCTCAGGAGGTAAAAGAGAAATATGCTATAAATTCTCACAAGAAAAAAAACATCCAGTCATATATTTTGTAGGGTCCTAATTACGGATAATCCACAAGACCACAACTATTAGATGTTATATGCGGGTCCTAATTATGGATAATGCACAACCATTAGATGTTATCTGCAACATATTTAAACTCAAAAGATAAGAAAAAGTTCTCAACCGTAAAACAACTCTCATAAGATATTGCAAGTCGTAAAAACACTGTGCAATCGCGTGGGCTACATAATCTTAGTTCTAGATAAATTATTCAGCAGCCAAACAGCCAAACCTTTCAGCATGTAGTGATTGGATCATCGGAATAAAAACGGTGGATACCCAACAAGCATCTCATACATGATTGCACCAAGAGACCACCTGCATGTAAATAAATAATAAACAATCAGATAATAATTATTCAAAACAAGAGACAAGTTTTTTAGTATCAAAATAAGAAACAACTAAGCATGTGAACATGAACTTCTTAGCATGCCAGTCACACTCTATTCCATATCCCTTTTTTAGCAGAACCTCTGGAGCAATATAATCTGGTGTCCCAACAGTTGAAAATGCCTGAAAACCCATTTACATTGCATGTGAAAAAAATAGAAAAAATACTGTTGGGACCCAACTTTCTTCCTTTTTAGTAAAGCTGTCGAAAATTTATGCTTGCGAAATTAGAAAACAAAAACAAATGCAGTTGTATGTAACTAGTGATTTGCTCAATATGTAAACACACATACCAGTTTTATCTTGTTCTTCTGCCAGTGCTGAAGCTGTTTGTTTGGACTTCTCCACCTTCTACCATTTGCTGTATCAGAGAAAGAACGATCGATGCCCATTGACTCCCTAAGGTTTTCATTGGTTCATCTTCATTCAAGGTTGACAATTTTGAACAGTCAATTGGCTTACACAATCCAAAATCTGACAACTTCATGTGACCATTCTTATCGAGAAGCAGATTATCGGGCTTAATATCTCTGTAAGGTTAATAAACCAAAAAAAGGAAAATGAGTAAACATGTAGAACACACTGAATAGCCTTTAAATCAGATTCAGAAACATGTGACCTGTGAATGTAGTTATGTTTATGAATAGACTCAATGGCAAGAACAGTCTCAGCAATGTAGAATCGAGCCACATTTTCAGTTAAGGTATCCTCTCACATGAGGGTCATCATATCACCTCCAGGAAGGTACTCCATGATGAGGTAAAGGTACCCAGCATCTTGGATACAGCTTCACAATGCAATGGCTACCAACTTCGGCCAGCAAGTTTCTTTCCGCTCTAACATGCTCCACCTAAGGGCTTGTTTGGATAGAGAAAGATTAGAACTAATCCTTTCGGATTGGAAGGAATTTTAGTTCAAATTCCGAGTCAATTCGAACGGATTGAGTCGGATCATCATATATCCAAACAAGCCCTAATGGAAATAGTGAAAATATTAGCCCCAGCAAAAAGAACTGAGCAACTAAACTTACTAAATATTCCCTTAGTAAATAATGGAAATGTTTTAACAAAAGCCAAAAGCATTAAAAGCTGGAAAAATAACACACCATGCCTCTTATATTAAACAAGAATTCATGAGAACTCTAACGCTTAAGGTAATTTTCCTTTTATAGAATATCAACAATGCTATGCTTGCCGTGTAATTGTGTCAAATACATGTCATGGGCTGGTACTATTCACTCGACGGTTACTGAAAAGTAACACCCCGATTATTGGGAAAGTTTATTATTTAGGAATCTATCTATTAGGTGTTTGATATTATCTATTAGTTAGGCATGTTATTATTGGATTGGATTGTTAGAGATAGATTTCTTTAGAGATTATTTCTTAGAGGTCAAGTCGGGTCATCCCTATAAAAGAGGTAATATGTATCCATTATCAATCATGCAAGAAAGATGAATTAATCTAGTCTCTCTTCCAAGGTTCTATCATCACAGTCTATAGTTTAATCTCTCATCCTACCAAGCTAACGTCGTCCGGCCTTCTTCCTGATGGTGTTTACCTCGTAATGATCCAAGGTTCATTACATTTGGTATTAGAGCAGTCGATTCATTCTCACGACTTACGCTACCATGGTTATGGCAATGATCGGACCATCGACCTGCCACGAGTCGTTGGCCATGATAAAGGCTAACGCCAACAAGATGGCCATGAGTTTCAATGACAACGACAAGAAGATGGCGGCCATCTTTCTCGACATGCATACCACTTTGGAGAAGATGATCGTGGCGACGACAAATAAGCCTTCCATGGTGGCGACGATACCTTCGCAGAGGTGGTGACGCCTTCCACGGCGGCGGAGCTACTTCTAGCAACTACGGTACCGCCACACTTCCATATCTTACCGCGTTTCTACCAGAGTCTGCCGCTTGCCTTGCCAAGTCCGTCGTGGCCACCGTGGCGTTGTTAGGGTTGTTGCCATGCTCGCCGCAAAGAACCGTGAGTTTGCCACAACCACGCATAGAGGCAATAATCTTCAAGGACTCATGTCGCCATCGCTACCTCTCGCCAACATGGGGTCACCTAGGGCTTCACCATGGTCGCCACCACACCGAGGACGAGTTGTCGTGAAAGGAGGGAGTAGTTGTCATGGGTCGACATCGTTTCACGCGATGGGTTTATGAACAAGAATAACACCCGATTATTGGGAAAGTTAATTATTTAGGAATCTATCTATTAGGTGTTTGATGTTATCTATTAGTTAGGCAGGTTATTATTAGATTGGATTGTTAGAGATAGGTTTCCTTATAGATCATTTCTTAGAGGTCAAGTCGGGTCATCCCTATAAAAGAGGTAACATGTATTATCAATAAAGCAAAAAAGATGAATTAGTCTAGTCTCTTTTCTAAGGTTCTATCATCCTAGTCTATAGTTTAATCTCTTATCCCACCAAGCCAACGCCGTCTGGCCCTCTTCCTGGCGGTGTTTACCCCGTAATGATCTAAGGTTCATTACAATACATAACATTTCTGTCACAATTATATCACTAAGAACCCATAATAGAGCAGTCTTGCACTTCAGTGCGATCCAATAAATTCAGTCAAGACTCAAAACTAAGCAAGCTTTTTTTTTTGTTCTCTAGCATGACAGTGACAATTGTTACTTTTTACATGCAGAGACTGCCTTGGAGGTAGGGGTGGGAAAAAAAAACTTGAAACTCGTAGGACAGTTCGATCCGTTAAGGACTTGGCTCGAACTTGAGCCATAAACGAGCCGAGCCGAACTGTCATTTCTGCTCGTTATCTTAAAGAGCCGAGTTCGAGCACAATCCAACGGTAGTTCGGCAGCATGCCCTACTTACACCACTAGTTCGGTAGTAGCTCGCGATGCGGGCTCATTGGCCGGTAGCTGCGTAGGCTTAGGCGGTGGCGACCGAAGAGGGGGGAGAGAGTGAATGGGAGAGAGAGACATGAATCTCGAAGCACAATTCAACGGTGGAAGAGGTATATGGACGTCCATGTACACGTGGTCAGACCACTCTCCAAATATTTCCTTTTATTCTCTTGGTTAGTAGAGCATTTTCAACCTGCTAACCCTAGTCTACACCTAATACTTGGTTGTCATTATATTCTGTGTACAGGCAGGCCCTATAATGCGCAGGCTGTAAACCAATTTTTTTTTTGAATGAAAGACAGGCTGCAAACCATATATTCCCTCCATTTTTTTTACTTGTAGTGTTATAAAACTTTGACGATAAATATACATAGGAGTACTTAGATTTGTCAGGCAATAGGTTCGCCGTTGAAGACACAGTACTTTTATATCATCACATCTCAAATAAATTTTCTAACATATAATTAGAAAAGATAATTGCCAACTCCCCCGCTCCGATGAATCATCACCCGATGCAGCTGCCTCCGTGTTGCCGCCTCTGCTACCATTGTCTGATTTGTCTGCCACTCAGGAATCTAAGATCGGTGCTTGGTAAACCCAGGAGGGAAAGAGGATGCCAGAGAAAGCCACCGTCAGACGGGATGAGCTCGTCGGTCGGTATGTTTTTAAACCTCTCTGCTTCTTTTTTTGTCATTTAACACGGTTTGGTAACAAATGCTCGTTAGGTTAAGAGCTCAACATTCGATTTAATACAGACCGTTCATTCTTTTTGATCCAATGGTTCAGATTAGTTAAGATATAGTTATACTACACCGATAGTGTGAGTAGTAGAATCTCAAAATGGTAGAATCAGTAGTTGTGCATGTGGGAGATCACATGCTACAAGAGTAATATTTTTAACACTAGTTGAAAGGGTCCGAATACCCTCACGTAAAATTATAAATACAAAGAAAAGTCTATTATACTCTTAACAAATCAATAGACATATTCGATTTATATTACCATCATATATTACTAGTAAAATGTACCGTAAAATTTCTCTAAGTTAAAGGTAGATGTCCACTACATGGCCTTAGCATTTCTATCATTTTTTAGAGAAAACATGGAGGACGCAAACCCCACTCACTCACGTAGCCTTCCCACCAATTTTGTCGTCAGCGTATATCTTTCTCAACGACGAAAGAGCTAGCTTGAAAACTACAGTAAAAGGATACCGAACAAAAAATGGAAGAAATCAATGCATGCATGCATACTATCATTCATATCTGTTGCACCGCAATTACACCTTACAAGTTAACAACAACCACAAATTGGAGAGGAAAAAAAGATTTAATTCCTCCCTCCCAGCTGCATGTCCTACGTACCCTATGCATACATACATATGTATATACGTGCTGCACTGTTTGCTACGTACTGGTACAAAAATCAAGTAGTTGATCGATCCGTCGATCTTTGAATAATGGCCGGATAATTTACTTACGATCCATGGATCACGGCTCGAGCTTGATGAAGTCGTACTCACCATCCTCCCTTTTTGGAGCCGCCGGCGGGCTGCGCCGCGCCGGCCTGCAGCCCCGTGCCGGCGGTGGCGCCGTCGGGGCCCTCGGCATGGGCGCCGTCGGCCAGGGCATCGACGGCCTTGGTCTCCCCGCTGTGTTTTCTCTGCGTGAGGGCGATGCCGGCGGCGCCTCCTGCGGCTGGCACGGGCTCGGCCCTGGGGCTGCCGGACCGGGGGCTGCCCGACGGCGAGCCGCTACCGTGCTTGGAGTTGGTGGCCGGCTTCTTCTTGACTCCGGCGCGCCAGTTCTTGAGCGCCTTGGACGTCTGGTCGTCGAAGATGGACTGCTTCATCGTCGATCCCATCTGCTCGCGCATGCAAATGGTCAGTGACTGAACAATGCCTCCCTCATTTGTCATCCATTTATCAGATGCAGATATGTACTACATACCTGAGAGACAAGCGCGTAGAGTGGAAGTGTGACGTAGCTACACAAGAACTGGACAACCACTCTGCGTGAAGACACGCAACAAAATTAATAAACGTATGTGAAGCAGGAAGAAGGCATGAATTTGAAGCAGACATTTCTTCGAGAACCCGCAGGAGATTTGCGCGTCTTTGCATCAAGAGAGGGAAGAAACAACGGGCGGCAAATATTGAAGTAGACATAGTACTAGTGGATAGTAGCTAGTTTACCCAAGGCAGAGGCGCGCAAAGACGAACTGTTTGGAATCGTTGAAGCAAGAGTCCATCCCGTACTCGTACTGCACGCATCAAACCAGCGGCGGCGAATTTATCATCACTAACGCTATGATCGACCGTAGGAAACAAAACGATCGAAATGGTGAGCTAGTTATCTAGCTGGGCTTAGATAATTACCAGTATCCAGAGGAAGTAGATGATCTGGAAACCATTCTGCGTGCAGAACCAAATTATGGCACAATTAACAGCTTACTAGTACTAATGGATTGGAGGCCAAGAATTGAGGTTGCAATCAAGAATTAATGATCAGCAAGCAAGCAAGCAGTCAGATTGGCGTACCTGGAAGAGCGTGAAGTGGATGAGGAAGAGCACGAAGGTGGGGCGGCTGAACCAAAAGTACTGGTCGCTGACCTGCACCAGCGGGATCCCTGGATGACGGCGTGCCGCTCCGTGATGTCGATCGCCATCCGGCAGATGATGCCCTGCAGCTTCGTCCCCACCGACAGGATGGTCTGCCATGCCATGCAATGCCATCAACGATGTTACTGCAACCGAGGGATCGTAGCTTGGTAGATTCAGATGGATGAATTTGTACGTAAGACTTACCACCACTGGCATGATTGATATCCAGAGCATGGTGTGCCATCCTGAAATCAATGGAGATCCAACAGGTACCAATGTACCATCAGTGTCAAGTAGGAAGCACAAAACCATGGAGTAGTAATGTAGTATTTTGTCCAAGAAATCTGTGTATTTAATTTCTTGTCATCTCTAGTAGGATAATTCAGCTGACTCACCGCTGACATTGAGAAGCAGGAAGATCAGAGCAGAAGCCCACAGAGGAGGACTGCAAATAAACAGAACAGCACACGATTTTGTTAGCAAGGGCAGTATATATACTCCTACAGAGTGCATTATGAGATCAATTGGTATTAATTCGATGATTCGATCCAAGATAAGGGAATTCGATTGTTCGTCCACCTGATCCCGACAATGACTTTGAAGTCGTCCTCGAGAGACCGTTTGATGTACTTCTGGAAATCAAACTTGCTGCCAGGAGCTAAATGTACCTACAAACAAACATATGCATGGGGCAAAATCATTCAGGCAGATAGAAGAACTCAACTGTTAATTTCTAGCTAAAATATAGATTCCTACTTATACTCACGTTGACGAAGCTGTGACGCAATGCACAATAGTCGGCCCTCCGAACCGATCTGAAGAATTGTCTGAAGAAATTGCTCTGCAAGCACGCATCAGGTGTCAATGTGACATCAGAGCATTGATCGTGTCAATTAGCTATATTACATATGTCTTGCTGTATGTATGTTCATCGATATATGTATATATATATGTATGTAGATTCAGTTTGTGTGCTCTTTAGGCTGGTATAGTTTCAGAAAGGAAATTATCTTACAATATAAAACGATGCCGGGGTCTTGTTCAGGACATTCATGTGCTGCCTGACGAACGATGTCTCGTGAGTAAATCTGAAGCGCGTCGGATCTGCAAGATTGCATTGCCGTTCAGAGAGTGAACGAACAGATGGGAAAGGAAAAGATCAACATATATGTTGCGTGTTTTTCAGTTCTGAAAAAAATGTACCATTGGAGAACTCGTAATCTTGTCCCGCGGCTTCTTTCTCCCACTCCTTCCATTCACGAATCTGCAACAATGTCGAAATCAAACATTACACCACCAGTTACTGTCACCATGTACATATATCACAGAGATTAATTAATCAGGTAACCGTAGAGAGCCTCCCTACCTTGGCCCTGCCCAGTGCCATGGTAATAGCACTGTATGTCACATGGAACACTGCCAAGAAGAAGATGAAGATGTGCAGCTGGTGCAGCGCGTTTATCGAGATCAGCGACACCTTCCCCTGCAGAATTCAGACCATCTCACTTCAATCTGTTAACCATACATAAACACGATCGAATGCAAAGTTCAAACTTGAAGAATATATTGTGGTCGTGACCTCGGGGCATTTGGTTGACATCTTGGCCTCGGCGAGCAGCCTGTGGGGGCCGAAGGACGCGGCGTAGGGAGGGCCGAGGCTGAAGTGCTCCGACTTCTTGGGGATTTCCGGCACCTTGGCGCCGCCGTGGTGGTCCTTGTCGGTCTCGGTCTGGATAGTGGCCTCCTTGAGGCGGCAAGGGAGCATGGTGTCGGCGGCCTGCTCCGTGATGCAGATCTTGATGATGTAGTTCTGCCCGAACACCAGCAGTAGCGAGATGAACCCCAGCACCATCAACTCTGAAATCGAATCGACCATGGCGAATTGCTACTGTTACTTTCGTTTCGAGCTCAGTGATATGAGATCCTCTCTGAATAAATGTGAAATGGTAACGCAGGTGGTGAGTCTCAGCGATCTTCTCACCTGTCTTCACCTTCTCAAGGGCTTCGACCATGGCCTTCTTCTTCCTGTGCGAGAAAAACTGCAGCAACGAACGCCATGCATGTACGTGAGCGAGCAAACCATAACCATACATCGCAACGCGGCATGCGTGACATGAATGTTATCAAGGAGAGAACTAAGCATCATGTACGTCTAAGATAGAGATAGAGCTGGGTAGATAGTTGCATGACCTCTCCAACTTTGTGGAGGCCCTTCTCGAGGAGGATGGAGATGAGGACGATGACGCCGCAGACGGAGGCGACGGCCCACGTCGGCGTCTGGTCGAGCTCCCTGGTGTTGCCGCCCCCTCCTCCCCCTGCCATCGCTGCCCAACGACAGAAGGGAAGAAATCAACGCCACGTACGTTTACGGCACCACCCTGAGACGGGATTCCGGGGAGAGACGCGGGGAGCAAAGGAGGGAGGCGACCAGAGGGTGGCGTAGTTAAATTAAGGACGAGATCGAGGAGAGGAACAGGAAGAGGACGGCAATGGCCGATGGCATTGTGGATTTGCCCTTTCTTGCTGCGTTAGCGCGCGTACGTGCGGTGCATGGGGAGGGGGGGTGATGGGTCGAAAGTGGGAAAGCCGCTCATTTACAGACTGAGGCTGCGCGCGAAGCGTGGAGGCTCCATCAATTCTACTATATTTTTTTTCGGAATTGCTTAGTCTCGATCGCCTGAGAATTCTGAAGTTTCAGTCGAATCTGTGGCCGTCGATTTTGCTTTGAGATTTGTGTGCTACCTATCGAATGAATGGGTCCGCACAGCAATTGGGTTGTTTAGGGTGTGTTTGGATAGATGAATGGAGTTGAACAGGATGGTTCAGTTTAAGTGGATAGGATGCTCCTGAATGGAACGATACAGTACTATATTTGGTTGATTGGATGAGATGATACAACGTTTTATTTGGTTGGTTGTGTGAACAGAGAGAAACACACAGAGAAGGGAGGCTAGTAGAGAGAAAATAGAGGAGGCGCAAAGTCAGTGCGGCGGGCTCGCCGGCCGCAAGGGAGCTACAGAGATGAAGGGGTGACCCTAAAAATGGGTCCCCGTGGGGAAGAGGAGTCCAGGGGTGGCGGTGGCGCGACTGGAGGTGGACGGTGGCGACCGGGCGGCGGCATGCAGCAGCCGGTTTCGGGGGAGGAATGGGGGCGACGGTGCTCGATCGGGTAGGAGAGGGAGGAAAATAGGGTGAGCATGAGGGAGAGGGAGACTAGGGGAGCTCACCCATGTGATTGGTCGAGGGAGAGGAGGGCCGAGGAGGGCTGGCAATGAGGGCTAGTGGCGGCGCAGCTGGCTCACGGCAAGGCTTGCAAGCTATGGGGTAGGGTAGAGGGAGTGTGTGGTAGGGGAGGAAAGGGGAGGACGAGGAGGTGCTCAAGTGGAGAGGAATCGAAACAATGCTCACCAGACGAAGAATGGCGGCCGTGGCAGTGGCTTTCGGCCGAAAACGAGGAAGACGGCGGTGTGCGACGCTCCGGTGGGGGAATCTTGGAATTAATGGAGGGGAAAGTGTCCTTGAGTGCCGGAACACGTCGTGACGGGGGTAGCTTGGGGAGGAGTGCACTAGGGCGGCCGGAACAACGATGGCGACGTGGCGGCCGGTGCGAGAGCTTGAGCGGCGACGCGAACTGAGGTGAGCTTGAGGAGAAAGAAAGAAAAATGGGAGGAAGGGGATGGAGGGGAGAGCCAAAGGGAGGGAAAGGAGGCTGGGAGCATACGGCGAGATGATGGCGCTGGGACCGGAGCGGCAGCGTGGCGCGGTCACCTGAGCGGGGGGAGGCGAGAGAGCGAGAGTGAACTGTGTGGTTCGTCCGCATTTGTCGAATGGGATGATACAGCATCTAATGGGAATATTCTCCAAATGTGAACCATCTCGTCCGGGATAGTTTGGTACGATTCAACCAACTAAACGCATGGATAAACTCATTTCTTAAATTAAATCATCCCGTTTAGCTTCGTTTATCCATCCAAACACACCCTTGCTAAAGCCCGACCTGTTATTCATATAGCTCACCACTCTGGCTAGTCCTTGTCCACGGGGAGGGAGGGAGACAGTGACAGAACGAGATGGAGATAGAATGGATAGAGCAAGACCTGACTGGCTAACCGGCGATTCGCGGTGAGTGGTGGCGCTTAACAACTGCGGGCGGCTCAATAGCGAGCGTATTTTAGAGTTACTTTTTGCTAATATACTCCTAGGGTTATGGATCTATGGATCTGGGGATTTCAGATGTTGTGGTTTTATTTTTAGGTCGTTTGAGGGATTTTTTGTGTGTAACTGCTTCCATTTAGATATGAGATTTGAATTACTTATTAGTTGATGTCTTCTGTTCAAATTTTTGTTGGTAGAGAGCACGGAGTGGTAGTACATATGAGTACTTTTTGGGGTTGTCTGTTTATTACCGATGAATCTAATGTATTGTACTAGTTCTAGCTAGATACTAGCTGTTGGTTCTCAAGGAAACTAGTTGGTGCGTGCTTGATGATTAGTTATGTTAAACCACATTCCACATACACAGAGATATACATGTTTGGTCCCCATGCAGGGTATTTGTTGCAGGGCTCCACTCTTAATTGAGATCTCAATCACCTTTTTTTAGCAATTTATTTTCTTTGCCTTTTTATATGTTTGTGTAAAATGTCTGATCGATTGTTAATTGTTCTAGACTTCTAGTTGCATCTGCTAGCAATGGCCATAAGCTTTCATAAACCACTTATTCTCTGCCATTATATGGTTAGTAGAAACAACATAATTTTCATTTCTCTTTAGGGTATGTACACTTTAATTTTTGGTTGGATGTATTTGTCAGCACTGGTGCCTTTGACTTGTATGTTATTGTTCCCTTTTCTGACCTGACCATTGTGCGATTGAGTTCATCACACATTGCCTTGTTTCATATTATTATCCCTAGATGTTGTTCAACAATTACTAATTGTACTAGTATACTCTTCTTGAGCATATGAATAGTGCAATTTAGGAGTGCTTGTCGTTGATCTTTAGCGGGTTGTCCATTTAGCTGTACATTTGATTAGGTTAGGATGCATTAGAACAAATTTTTTCAGAATTTGGGTTTGCATGTAGGCAGTAATAGGTTATTTCACGTTGATTGTATCTATGTATGTTTTCAAAGGAAGCAATTTGGTTGATCCAGGTTCCTGCTATTGTTTTTTGAGGAACTAAATTTTACTTGATTGACGGTTCATCTGTTCATGTTTTATAGCTATGAGTGGTTTTGGATGCAGTGATACGAAGACCACAAAGGGAAGGAAGGCCAGCAAGGGTTGGAGTTGGATCTAGAAGAACATTGGCCTTAGGTTCAGAACTCTTATGGGAAAGTATCTTATATCTTAATCTCTTTTCTTTTTCACCCCTTATTGCTAGTGAGTTAATAATAAACATAAACAGGCTGCTTATCTAGTAAGTTAATAATACAAGGTTGAACTGTGAAGATTTTTATCCATTTTGTTGGGAGGCACGGTCGATGTGGCAGGTTGGTTTTATTCTCATAGTTCAATGGTCCCTAAAATTTGTTACTTTTGCTTCCATAGTTCTATGGTCTCAATCTCCATTGCATAGTTCAATGGTCCCTAAATTTTGTTAGTTTTATTTCCTAGTTCAACGATCACTTAATCTCTGTTGCATAGTTCAGTGGTCTCTAATTTTTCTCAGTTTTGTTAATTTTTTGCAGTACATGCGAGTAGTTTTATTCTCTTTGTGTTATTTGATCTTTAGTTTGTGCTACAATCTTGCCTCTTGCAGTTGCAGTTAACTGATATGGGACTACCTTCCATTTGTATACTCAATAGCATAGTGTGATGTTATTCAGATCTCGCAAGAATACTTATGTAGGGGTTTATCGTTGTTAGAATAATTTGTCTAGATTAAAATATCCCAACTTCTTGACTACCTACTTGAGCAGCAGTGATACTTTCCCCTCTCTAAGAAAATCTCGATGCCCTGATCTGAAAGCTCTTCATGTTGATTCCCTTGTACCAGTTCAATTGTGCCATCTTCTAATGATTTCTTGCTTTGTTGTAATCATCGCTAAAGCTTGTATATGTTAGATATCTACTTAATGGAAAAATTTGCGTGTCATATAAATGAATTTTGCAAGTGTAAAATTATGTGCAATTATCTATTATTGGGACCGCAAGTTTTATGCATGTGTCAATGCTTCTTGCTCTTCTCTATTAATCCTTTGCATACGTTTGAATGGTGTTGCCTTGCCTTGTGCATGTTGTGCGGACAATTTGTGAATGAATGGGCTCACAACACACTGCTAGTGTATGTCGAAGCTTAAGGAAGTTTTTTTTTCTTGTATCTTATTTTTCTCACCTTTATTATTCCTCCACTGCCATCCTGGTTTGTGTTTGCCATTGCTTCTACTTTCACCTGTATATTTTTGTCACATAGAGCTGTTATTTAGTCAAATGTTAATAGCACGTTAATAACAATTACACCAAATCTATGCCAGAAATATGTTTAATATGTGGTCATGTGGAAATTTGCACACTCTTTTAACTCATATTGCAAGTTGATATAATGTGTAATTTCTATATTTTGTTAGTGCAATTTGCATTATGGCCTCAGTTTTAGGTTTAGATTTCCTAATTCAATATTTATGTTTGTTCCTTAGAGTTAAATTTAAGTTGATTTAGTATTTGACTTTTCCTAGTTCGAGGTAATTTCGAGTTTCCTAGGTAAGGGTATTAAGTGAATTTAGCTAAACTTGCACTGTTATGCTTTATGCAATTCTAGTTTTGGTAAACTACAATGTATGTAGGAACTAGTTCGGTTTTTATTTTTTGAATTTTGTAAGGGTTCAGTTGGTTTGAAAATTTTTATGTGAATTGTAGGTTAGTTTGTTTTATTTCTGTATTTTGTGAGGGTTCACCTCGGTCATGGTCTTTCTGTCCTTCTTAGAATTATATTCAGTCTTCATATTTTTATTTTGTATTATTTAAGGGTTCACCTCGTTGTGCCAATTATGTCCTTCATAGAATAACGTTCGTTTCTTCAGTTTTTTATTATGTTTTATTGTTAGGGCATTGAAGTTACATCATGGGGTCATGTTACCAGCAGATAGCATTTTGAAGTAAACTTTGCACCCCCAACTCTAATATTGTTTTTAGATTAACTCTAATATCTTGTTATTAAATTTTGGTTGCTCAAATGGTTAAAGAGCTGAAACCACAAGCTAAATGGGCGGCCCATGACCAAGCAGGCCCTTAACGGGGGCAACTAAAAAGTTCGGGCCCGATAAGTAGAAAAGTAGCCTAACCCAAGTGAAAATAACAAATCAAAGAACATCAACTAAAAAACCCCTCATGGGCCGCTGGATGGTGATCAAATGGTTGAAAAAAGTGGTTGTGTTTTCTAAAAAATTTAGTCAACTATGGTATAGTCGCCCCTATTTTTTTTATTTGGACTGTCTATTGTAAGGTAACTGGATTTTTTTTAAGCATAAGTCATATTTTTTATCCATTGGATTAACATCCAATTAAATGATCACAAATATTGACTTAAACTTAAAAAAATTCAGGCAACTTAGAAATAACAAATCCTTTTTTTTTCTTTTCTTGTACATTTTTTTCCTTCCCTTTGCCATGCATCTAGCCTACACGTCAGATAAAAAAGGAGCGCACATTTTTCTTCTTGTGGAAATTAAACGACATGCACGAGATCGATGACATCACCGGCTAAAAAAGTGATCGCCCTGCCTATTTGTTAGCAAGATTCAAAGTTCGATTTGGCGGAGGGCAACATTTAGTTTTTTTTCTTTTTCCAAAATTCTTTACTTAAGTCAGATAGAAAATTCGATTACAAAATACAAACAACGTATTGGCAAACCACCGTATAACTCTTACTCCACACTTTACTTTTAAAAAAGAATAAGTCTATTCGATTCCCTCATCTGCCGTTTGAGTCTATAAATCAACCATCACCTACAAAATCGGGTATTTAACACCCTTAACTGGCATATCAATTAAAATCAACCCCTTATTCAAAATCACTCCGGTTTTGCTGACGCTACATCCACATGTACATCCACATCATCCCCCTTCTCTGTTTCTCGCTCATCCTAGGTCCCATCCATGGCGCTGCGCCGCCTTCACGATCACCCCATCGTCATCTCTTCCCTCTCACTCTCCCACTCCTCTCCGCGCTTCGCTCCATCTATCTCCCGCTGCCCTGCACCCTTCCTCTCCCACTTCTTTTGTTTCCTACGATGAGGAGGCGATGGCGTCCGAGGTGACAGCTAAGCACCGTGGAGCGGTGGTGAACAAGCACGAGAGGGATCTAAGGTAGAGGTGGCTCACCATGTAGTTTGACATCGCTGCCCCGAGGACACGTGGCGCTGGGAGTGTAGGCTCAGGGTGTAGCTTCCACAGCCACCATCGCGCTTCACACGCAGGCTCGCGGAGCAAACCTAGATCGACGGCTGCGCCTTCCTTGGTGATGGCATGACTGGCGAGTGGTGGTGCACTCGATGCATTAGCGAGAACATAGGTGGTACGAGCTGTTGTCGTGTTGCAACGGCGGCGCCTGTTGGCGAGGCGTGGAGGAGAAGGGGTGCGTGGTAGGCCGTGGGCATGGTGTCAATCTCGAGCGCCTTGACCAGGTCACGATGGTCTGTGGACTCGTGGATGTTGCGCTTCGGATGCTGCTCCTGTTGGTGTTGAAGGACGCACGCGACGCCATCCACCTCTTCATCATCGTGGTTGCCCATCGACGTCCATCTCCTCCTCGACCAATGGCGTCCAATTCCTTCAAATCTTCGAGAACACACAGCAGGGAACAATAAGATCAAGCACAACACTTGCAAAACTCGATGCTCTTGCTTGATGGGAGAAGGAATAGGAGAGTGCTCTCTCACGACTCAAGCTTGAGCGCCGCATCTTTCCTCGTTTGTGTAGGAAGAGAAGACCAAGGCTCAAGGGGGAGGAGGAAGGGAATTTGAGTATGACACATGGGCAGGACATTACGAGTGTGTTTGGTTGCCCGCACCACCAGATGCAACATTTCGAGTGTTTGGTTGCATGCATGCTACGTCGGGCTAGGCTCAGCTCATGCAAATTTCCCTCCTGAGACAAGCCCGAGAGGAACGGCCAAATCGATCTTCGCTCCCGAGCCAGGTCCGAGCGATGCAGGCGTGCAACTGCGTGGGGTGCATGCAAGATGCGCGTTTGGTGTAGGCACAAAATTGGGTCACCCCCTCGTGGCCATCCTTGACTCCTCATCATAGTCCCCGTACTTCGCCTAGCAAAAATGGAATGCCCAGCGGCCATCCTCGATTCATCGTCGTAGTCCACGTACGACTGGACCGCGCCCACCTCGCCGTACCCGTCAATCCAACTAGCTCCACCCACTCCCTTGCACGTCATGTCATGTTCCCAACCATCAAGACTAACCCCCCCAACCAATTTTGGTTTTCGTCCACGGGAACTTGTGCCACAGTCTTCTTCTCCAACTCCGGGCCGAAACTGCCTCCATCGCCGCCATCCTCTCCCCGGTGAGCCATTCCTCAATTAATCTCTACCGGAGCATCACCTCACCTCCCCACTTCCCCACCACCCACTTCGCCCGCCCTCAGAAGGCCGCCACGATTTAACCCGCCATGCCACCTCGGCCACTCCCTACCTCCACCAACCGGTCCGGTGAGCTTCCCTTGTCTCCCTGGTGCTCGTGCTCGCCTCCTCCTCCCCCCTCTACCCCTCTAGCGTTGCCGCCGCTTCTTCCTCCCTAGGTTCCGACCGTCGTGCACTGCCGCCCATCCACCTCTGGCTGCAACGCCACCTCCAATGGGACCATCTCCCCCTGGGCATCCCATTTTCTCCCTCACCGGACACCGTCGTCGCCTTCATCACCGGTGCCGAGCCCGCCACCACACCTTAGTTGCCCTTCCCTGTATCTTCTATGCTCTGTGCTCCCTCTCTCTCTTTGTGTTGTGTTCGTGAGGGACTAGCCATGGCCCCCACCTGTAAGTGGTTCTTGTAATGAGTTCCAGGTCTTTTATTTTTTGTACATTTATATTGATTGTCATGGATACTACCGAATGACAATTGTGTATTAGTTATGAATTTTTGTACTCCCTAAATGGCAATTATTGTACTACATATACATTAGTTATGAATTTTTTACATTGGTCTTTTATGAATTTTTTTATACTCCCTAAATGATTATTAGTTATGAATTTTGTCCATTTATACTCACAATTGAGTCAAAAATGCAGAAACTACTTACATTAGGTCTTTATGAATTTTGTCCATTTGTATCTTGTTCATTGCTAAATAGTTTGCGAGTGAAGTCATGTCCTTAGCCATTTTTACATCCAACTCAAACATCCTATCAGGGGGTATTCTCACCACCCACTAGAAGAGGGGAGCACACTCTGCCACATGCAGCCAACCAAACAACACATGTTGCATCCAGTCATGCATCCAATCTCCTGATGCAGCCAACCAAACAACATCTCAGCACAGTCTGCCCAATAGAAACATGCAACCAAATAACTCACCATTGCATCCACTCAGTCTGACTAAGTTCAACCTGGATGACCTATATGGGCAAGGCTAGGGACATTCAGGCAACCAAACGCACCATGCAATACCAACCCAGATCCACGTGGATGCCAAGTTGGCATAAAACCGGATTGGAGTGGCCTCGAGGGGTAAGTTGTCTTTAGTTGAGGGGGTTAATTACCTAGTTTCGTAGTTGATAGTTGATTTTTAGATAAACGCATTAATTTATAGGGTCAAATGCACTTATTCAAAAAACAATTGTTAAGTATTCACACTTCATAGACCAAGTTTTTATTAATTCTCAGAAGCAGAAACTTGTTTCTATTGATTCTCATAGAAATTGGATTATGAAAGATGCTTAGGCATCAAGAATTTAGTTGTGTGGCGTGATCATATAAACGATGTTTGCTTGCGGAACTACGTTTTTTTTTTCGCTGCATGGTCTTTGAGACATCTCTAATGCTACATATAAGACGTTTACTCAGGGAAGGCGCATCAAATTTGAGCTACCATGGAGGGAGGAGGGGAGAGCATTGAAGTCCGAGCCGTCACGCGTGCAAATGATGGCTACAAATTGGGTTGGAGTGGAGGTTTTCTTCTCCGACAAGCCTTTTGATGAGAAGAGTGTGGAGAAGATGGGATATTAAAAAGGTGTAATTCTCTCTATGTTATTGAATAACTTTGAATCTTTATAATGTGTTACTAGTGTCTCATTGACATATAGGTCCTAGGTCCGGTCTATATGTCAGTCTCACAATAAGTTATTGACATATTGTGAATCTTGTAGTTATTCAATGGTATATTATGAATTTTCTCTATAAAAAATATAGAGAAGAGGCGACGTGGAACATGTGAGGGTTATTGTTATGATTGCCTGATCCGGATTAACACCCCAAATCCTCGTGTACTTCTGAACTAGTCCCATGATCAGTAGCTAGTTCACACAAGAAATGATATGGTAACATCCATAAATCGCAAAAATACATTAATAATCAACAGAGTTTATTACAAAGGAGGCTTACAAGCCAATAATAAAGAAACACAGCGGAAGACGAAGAAATAGTAGAGTCTAACTGATCTGCTACAGGCAATCGACTGGGGTAGCGGCCTAGTCATCGAGATCCACACCAGTAGCGAAGTCCTTCTCCTTTGAAATTTATTTGCATAAAGCAAGTATGAGCACAACTACCGTGCTCGCAAGTTACACCCGTCAAGTAACAGATTGAATGCATGCATATAAGGGTATCTCAAAGGAAGGCTTATTGGTTTAATTTGCGTAAAGCAATGTTTTCTTTAAATACTTGTACTAAGTTCCAAAGCGGTTATACAATAACTAGAATTCATTTTCCAAAACAGTTTTATAGTTGGATAATCATTCATCAACAAGTGGTGAAGGATACCCTCCTATCACAAGGCTTCCCTGCCCGAATCCATTTGGATAGAAATCATTTGTGTCAAATCATTCTGAAATCAAAACCAAAGTCTAACTTTGAGTGGCTTTGCCAAACATGTCCATGACCGTGGACACGGCTATTCGAATAGTTCTTAACACTCTCCAGAGGTTGTATAGCTTTACCCACATGACATGACTTCTCTAGTTTGTTTAGCATTTGGGGTACCACTGCTCACTACCTTAGGTAAGCAGTCTAGAGCACGTGTCAAGGCCTTTACAATGCGCCATCTCACCGTAGTCCCTCCTCCGCTAAGGTTTCGCCCCCTTTGGGCTGCCACCTGCCGGGTTTATGGCCCCCTCTTGCGCTAGGTGGGACTAACGTAGGTCATAACATGACTACCCACCGCATCTGAAGGGAAAGACCACGGTAGAAAATTACAAATTAGTCAGCCAGGTCCCGCCCATTTGAGACATGTGGTAGTACGATTGTGGCTTAGCAAAAGCGACTCTTAGGCCGGTCCTTAACTAACTTGGGCGACTTCCAATAAAAACCCCGGGCCTCGATGACTCGATCCCGTGCATCAATATGCACCATCTAAACATTCATTTCGCCCAAGTACAAACCAAAATTTTCTTTTTTCTTTTCAAAAACATTTGCAAAATCTTCCATGACAAACCAGTGCCATAAAATTTTAAACAACATTTGATTTTTGGCTGAAATTCCCCAAAACAAATATCTTTGGGTCTAAGCATCACTAAGCATAATTTTTCAAAAATGTTCTAGTTCATACTATCGTATAAACTAGATTTTCATCTAAGGTGTCAAGGTATGTCTGTTCAATGTCAAAATTTGGATGTACAAAGGAATTGGGAATAACTATAAATTTAAAACATGGATTTAAATTACTGAATATAAATAAGCATGTAGTAATAATTTAAAACAGAATTTAAATAATTTAAAATAATGGATTCAAATATGATCAAGAATGTAACTTGCCTTGCTTGATTATTCGATGTTCTCAAACGGCGTCGAAATCGGACTCTCAAGTCGCTTAAATCTAAACATGAAAATAATCCAAATTCAAACAAAATCAAAATAAAATCTAAAAATTACAAAATAAATACTAGAAGTAGAGAATGAATTTAGATGAATTTAGGAGAAAGAATCGACAGATTTGGAGTTCGTATGAGAACGAACGAAATTGTAGAAGATTAAATCTCAAAAATAAGATGCATGTGTAAAGCACCATGCATGGCACTGTTGCTTGCCATGCAACATGAACAGTAAGAGGGCTTCAACAAAAGCACAGCGCGCATAGAAATGATGACACTGGCGAAAGGGAAAGGAGAGGCGGCCGGCGAAGCACAAAAATGGAATCCTAGGAGCGAGATGGACCCAATGGTGGTGGTTGCGTCATCGGTGAAGGTCCGGTGCGACGGCGGCACGCAAAAATACGCACAGGGAACAGTAGCGCCGGTGAGTTGGGGTGTTTCAGGGAAAAGGAAAGGGGGCACCGTGTAGAACATTGCGAGACGAAGCTAACGACGTGAACGATATCGTTGGGGAATCAACGACGGCACCAAGAACGCATTTACGTAACGTGGTTCGCCGTTTGGAATTTTTTTGCTTTAGGCGTAGATGGAGGGCTAATTCCGTGGATATGATGACGGTTTAGGGCACGCCGCGATATGGTCGGCTCTGGAAATGAGTGACCGAGGAGAGAGAACGGAGGAGAGATGTGTTGGAAGTGCACTGTTCATCTTCTTATTCAACTATCAGACGGCAAGCATGCAACCGAATGAAAGAGCATCAAGTAGCCGAACAAGGAGCTCGTGGCGATGGGATTACAAGGTGGCAGAGGACTGGCCGGTGGTGTTGACGGTGATGGCCGGAGGTGGCGAGAGTGGGGACCGAACTGGAGTGGCGGCCGGCCAAGCTACTGTCAAAGAGAAAACAGAAATGGAATGGTGGCTGTGTTATGGTGATTCTACAACTTGGAGAGGGTGCCACGGAGTTTCTGAGGAGATGGCATGCCCTTTATATAGCTACGACTGGAAGCTGAACCATCGGGAAGACGAAGAGCTACTACGCGGCATAAAGAGTTTCGGCTCGTGAATAGAAATGTAAGAACAAAGAAGCAGACTGCACTTGATGGCTGCGAATTGAAGAAAGGCATCGTGGAGGAGTTTAATGCAACCGTTTCTCATCAATTGATATCGAGTTTAAAGCTTTGAATGGAGATGAATGAGAGAAAGAAGAAACGGTTGCCATTAATGGCAATGGAAGCTCATGGTTCGGCTGGGAGCAAGGGAGGCAAGGGAGAGGGAAAAAGAAGGGTGGCGCGGTGGAGTGGGACCGGGGCGACGCTGCTGGTAGTGGTGGTGGCCGGAGTTGGCAGCCCCTGGTGGTTCGGCCATGGAAGGCAGAGGTGGCCAAGGAACTTGATTTAGAGAAAATAAGTGGCAGAGAAGAAACGCTGGAGGAAGAAGATGAGTGGGAGAGAGAGAGATAAGAAAACATGGTTTAAATAGATAGGAGGGAGTAGAACATCGGTAGAAACCAAAGGTCCTATTGGCAGTGCATGCATGCACCTGAAGGTTAAGTGAGGTTGCTACGAGAGCAGCCTGTGGATGGGTGACCCGGCGGGTGGAACATTTTTTTCAAAATTAAGATAAAACAACAAAACAAATAGATTTTAGAAAATAGAGTCCAAAAATTCTAGAAAAATTCACAAAAAATTTCTAGAATTATTTTGAACTTAATAAAAATAATTCCAACTTATAATTGATAATTAATTTTGTAAATAATTTATTTTGGCTTTAAAATAATTAGGAAAAAGCTTAGAAAATTTCAGAAATTAATTAATCTTTATTTTTAACTCAAATAAAACTTCAAAAACTTTAAGAAAATTTACTTTTGACTTTTAAAACTTAAATTCAAATAAAGAAATAAAACTGTTTCAAATTTCGTGAAAATCCAATAAAATAATAAATTTATTAATTTTATTTTGGTAACAACACTTTGGGATGTTACAAGTGATAAAATAACCAGAGGATATATGAGGATGTTTGACACCGAGTATGCAACCTCAGACCCTCTGTATTCTCGAACTAGTCCCATGATCAAGAGCTAGCTCATACAGCTTGCAACATCGATGAGATCATATCCACACAACCAAACTAAAGATGAAGCCGATTTAATTAATATTATTTAGCAAAAAGACCTTATGGTCAAGTCTTACAACGCTTATACACGCAGGCTTAACAACAAAATGTAGCTTGCAGGGAAACCAAACAACCCGTGGAGGTCACCCAATATGCCCACAGCAATCAAGGGAGGACGCGACCTAATTCAGATAATCTTCAAGTAGTCTTCCTCAGAGAACTCTTGCTTCCCGGTTCTTCTTCAGCGACTGATCAACCAGAGTGCATAAAGCCGTGAGTACTTTGAATGTCCTCAGCAAATCACAGAGAAATATATGCAAGTAATAATCATGCAAGGTTTGACAAGGATAGCTTTATGGCTATTTTGTAGAAAGCAATATTTGACATTAAATACAGTAATTAGATTGTAAAGCATTATTTAAAATATTAATACATAAGTAATCAATTTTCTTTGAAACAACTAGTGAACACCCTGTTCACTTTCCAACCATCTACTAGATTCGACCAAACCATTCCAACATTTTTGATAAAAGTCTACCCCTCGTGTGAAATCACTAGGCATTGTCCATAACCGAAGACACGGCTATTCGAATAGTTTTACACTCTGCAGAGGTTGTACAGCTTGACCCACAAGACATGAATTTTCTAGTTTGTTCGACATATATCTATGCCACCGCTCACTACCTTAGGTAAGCAGTCTAGAGTATGTGACAAGGCTTTTACAAAGCTCTATTTTGACTCGGTTCTGCTCGCTAAGGTTTCGCCTCGATCTGACCCCCTTTTGCGCCAATTCAACATCCAAAACAGAACCGACTCAAAATATTGCTAATTAATTGGCCAGGTCCACCCCATAAATGAAATTGTGGTTGCACGGTATGGCCTAGATCAATGGCGCACAAAGTTAAGTCTTTAGTGGTTACTCAGGCGAGTCAACCTCATTCCAAAATCCTCCCCTTTACTGCATGATCACTCGCCCAAGTATAAATCATTTGGGTTCAACCTGGCCAAATGACCACCTTAGTCATGGCACAACATCTTTTATCAAAAGTGGCTCCGCCACAATTCCATATTCTTTTTAGTCAAATTCAATCATTCTTTGAGTATGTGATCGTGAATCTATCGTATAACTAAAGCATTGGCTAAGCACAATAAGGTACCCATGTTGGTAGTACAATCATGTCCAACTAATAATTAACCATCCTAAGGTGTCCAAGGAGTTATGTCATTCAAGGATACATGTTATTTACAATTTATCAAGGAGGTACAATGGCAATTAGGTAATTAACTAATCCTGAAACCATTTACTATAAAATTAGCAATGCATGTTTATATCAAACAATATACTTTTATAAATTGGGGTCAATATGATCAAAGGTCTATGACTTGCCTTCGTTGAAGAGTAGAGATGCTTTATTGTTCGTCCATGAATTCGTCCAAACACCTAATCTATACGCGTAAACAAGCTAAATAAATAAAACAACTCCAAATAAATAATAAATAAATACTAATAGGAAGACAATGAATTTAGAAATTTGAATCACTCGAATCGGAGTTCGGATGAGGAAGTTATGGCCTCCGGAAGTTTGAATTTACATAAAATGATGAAATCTGGATTTTCTTGATTTTCCGATTTATTTTTCTAAAGAAAAATCGAGAAAAGCCACGTGGGCTTGCTGACGGGGCAACCACATCAACAGAGGGCTGACGTGGCCGTTGACGGGGCGCCATGGTGGTAGTGCCACGTCACCGAGGGCGGCGCGGCTGCCCGATGAGTCACGGCCATGAACCATGGGTCTTGGTGGTCGACGAGGGCACCTTTGAGGAGAGGGCATCATGACAAAGCTGGTGCATAGGGTCTCAGTGACGCGGCGGCACGGGAGGGTCTCCGACGGGGAGGAAGAAATGGCGGCGACGGCGGTTGTAGGCGGCGCGATGCTCCGAAGGCTCTGGCGGCGGGAGGCGCAAGACTAAGTGGGCCTCGGCCATGGATGCCGGGTGAGGTCGAGGCGGCGGAGAAGGCGTGATTGGCGCTTAGAGGCAGCAAGGTCTGAAGGTGGCCATGCAAGGCGGAGCTTCAATCGCGCCGAAAGAGAGCGGAGAGAGAAGGGAGGAGAGGGAAGAGAGAGAGAGGCTTGGCGCCCCGGCGCCACCTTAAATAGGCGGGAGGCCAAGAGAGAGGGATGGGCAGCGGAGGACATTCACGGCCAAGCTCCCGTCCATGGCGGTGCGGTAGTCGAGGGGCACAGGGAGGCGACAGGGCGTAGGAGGGGGAGTGGATGGCGGCAGTGGGTGCGGAGGAGCACGCCGCCTTCAATGCACGCGATAGGGCGACGCGACGGGGCAGGTGCGGCCGATGCAAAACGCGCACACGCGCATGGGCGCTGACACAGGTGGCGTGGGCACAGGCGTGAAGAAGAAGATGACCAGGAGGGCGAGGGCGCTAACAGGGTGGGTGGCGGCAGCGGGCGCGGAGGTCGTCCGCGCATTGAATGCACGAGACGGGAGCCAGGTGCGGCCGATGGGGAACGCGGCACTAGCATTGACGCGGGCGACGCGAGCGGCATGGGCCGGAGGTAGACGACGACAATGATTTACGGTGGTCGACGCAAAGGGTCCCACTCGTCAATGCGGCATAAGCGCATGCGTGAGCGAGCTAGCGCGACGGAATGGGCCATGAAATGGGTAATGGGGTGAGGAAAGAGGAAAAAAGCAAGAGAAATCAGCCCAAAGTGAATAGGAGGGATTTAAAAGGGTTTTCGAATTTATAAAATACCAAAAAAGCAAAACCCCTTTTTAGAAAATAGCTAAAGCTGTCCAAAAATTCAAGAAAAATACACAGAAATCTCTTGAATTATTTAGAACTTAATAAAAATATTTCCAGCTTAACTATTGCTTTTAATTTTTTGCACTTAATTATTTTTAACATAGGGACAAAGGAAAACCTCTTTTAAAATCCAACAAAAACCAAGAAAAGGCTTAAAACAACACTTTGATTTTTAAATCCAATTAAGATCCAGAAAACTCAATTAAACCAACTTGAATTAATTAAAGTTTAATTTAATTCAAATGAAATTGCTTTTAAAATTCTAAATTACAAATTAAGCTTTAGCAAATTAATAAAACCAAATGGTTAATTTTTAAAGTTTTGAAAATTTTAAAAAGCCTAGAAAATAGGGATGTTACAGAGGATATATTTGTGAAGTTATCATGAGCACCGGATTTATTAAGCACATAATACTTAGTCATCCAATTGACCCTAGTATTATCAACCAAATAAACCAGGTCTCGAGAGATGTATACTCCCTGCACGCAAGATACATACCTCACAACAAAAGAATGTATCAATTCCATACAACACATAGTACATAAGCAACAAACCGGTTAATATTAATAAGGATAGTTATTACAAAAGAGAGGCCGACCGCCAAATAACAAATACAAAACTAAATAAACAATGAAGCAAAAGTGCCATAAGATGGCTATAACAAAAGCCAATTAGTGTGCCTTTACCCACAAGGCAACTAACCGACCGCCAAGCTAGTCGTTAAACCCGGCACATCTCAAGAAGAGTGAAGCCCTTGGGGCTCACCTTCTTCCTCTCGCAACAAAAGCCACAAAATGCCACAACCACGCGATGAGTACATAAAGTACTCCGCAAGACTTACGTGTGAGATAATGAACTATAAATAGCTACATGCAAGCTTTATTTAAGTGGATGAGGCTTTGACTCATTTTAGCATAAAGCAAGTTTCATTTGCAATAACATAATAGATTGAAGGCAATTTGGCAAAGCATTTTAATTGTTGAAATAACAACGAGATAATAACATAGTAACAACAACAAGATCAACTCGAAGTGACTAACCCAAGTCACCACAACAATAGCATGAACTCCCCGCCATACCAACCATGTCAAGTTTTAATTAAAGGTTGTAGTCTAATTCTTACGAAATAACCAAGCGTGTCCATAACCTAGGACGAGGCTATACGAATAGTTTTATCCTCAGGGTGTACCAATGTACCCACACGCCGATCGCTTTCCTTAAAGCACACTACCTTTGGTATGCCTTAAGACAGCTAAGTCCTACGAGACAGCCCAATGGACATGCTAATTTTGACCAAGACAACCCACGGGATAAGGACCCAATGGACACTCTAACCGGTCCGCCAACGCTCCATTCTCACACCACACACATACACATTTTATCTTTAAAACACACCAACCGAGCGACCCCAATTAGCACCGCCCAAAGTACTTAGTCAAGAGAGGTCCCATATCCCCTCGTGTGGTTAGCACGCATAATTGCTTGGATCAATGGCGCAAGAATTCGGTCCTTGTTGACTCAGCATACCACCACATCCAAAAACCACACCATCCATCCAATATGCCCAAGTCCAAATAGTTTTCATTTTTATTTGTTTACAAATCATACAAGGGACATAATGGAATAATAGTTTTTAGGTGATCAAGGTTATCGACATAATGTCGACAACCGCCCATTTCTACCGTTATCTAAGCATTGCTACATGACACCGTAAAAGCAATAAAAGAGCATAATTAAATTACCGGGCTCTAATTCACCAGCTTATATTAATAACTTATGGTTTGTAGGGGTAACAATTTAGGGCAACTATGCAATAGGAATAGCTACCTCTAAACGATAAAATACTTTGACACAAGAGCATGCATACATACAAGTTAAACAAAATATTAGACTTTAAAGTAATGGGATTAAGCGGATATGATCAAACTACTTGCCTTGTTGTTGCTGGGCAATTTGTTGCTGAGGATCGCCACGGAATCAATACACACTGCCGGCACCTAATCGAAAAAGACGAAAAAGATTCGATAAGAACGACGAAAACAACAAAGACAACACAGCAAACAAACTCCAAACACTCTGAATTTTCTACAGCGGCAAGAGGGTGATTTTTAGGGAATTTAGCAACAAGAACCAATTGATTTGGATTCTCAATGCAAAAGTTATGAGCAAAACAATTCTGCTCAGCCCCTAAAAACACCAAACTGCACTATTCACTAATTTAATTATGAGGCAACATTTTCTAGAACAGTGGTGATACTGAGATTTTTACTGCAAAACCAGCACCTCATGATATGAATAACACAATTGAGTTCATCCCACTTGGAGCTATATTGCACTTTCTACCATTTTTCAAAAACAAGAACTTGAACAAAATTATAATGCACAAGTCCTTATTTTTATAACAGCAACAGGCTCAAAACTAATTTTCACAGTGAGTTCATTAATAGAGGAAACCAACAAAGTTGGATTCACTCAAAAATAATCTACAGAGCATTAGTTATGTATTTTACAAGTTAAGCATCAATTTGAGTGTACATTTAAAGCTAGTTTTGAAACCTATTTGCAAATGCATGTTCGAGCTGAACTGGGCTCATAACCATTTGTAGATTAGAGCCTGGTCCAAACCAGAGCTAACCCATTTGAAACACTACATTTGGATGTAGAATGAAAAGATATGCATTTTGAAGTTATTACCTTTTTCGTTTACAAATAAGTGCTCACCGGAATTTCTAAAACCCAAAAGCAGAGGGGAGGACGTGAACCGCTGATCTAAATCAAACGCCCAAGACCTCCAGAGGAAAACGCAAGACGTCTGCAAGAGTCCAGAGAACATGGGCCGCTGATCTTGGATCCAACGGTCCATGTCCTCCCCGCCACGCCGCTACAAGAATAGGGGAGGTCGTGGCCGCTGATATCGCATCCAACGGGCCACAACATCGAGGGAGGACCGGACGGTCCCGATCAAACGAGGGAGGTCTGAACGGCCGAGATCTTCCAAAGGAAGATCTAAACTATCAAGATCTCCCAAGGAAGATCTACATCGCCAAGACCTCTCGAGGAGGTCCCGGACGGTCCAGATTTTCCAAGGGAGGACCTTAATGGTCTAGATTGTTCCAGTGGAGGACCTTAACACCAAGGCAACAACACAGAGGTCTGGACGGTTCAGATCCACTTGGGTGGTCCCGAACGGCCAAGATCTAACAAAGGAGGTCCTAAATGGCTCAGATTTCCACCTGGGAGGTCCGGGCGGCTAAGATTTACCCGAGGAGGTCCACAAGGTTAAGAGGACCTTGGGGAGGTCCTACACGGTGGAGATCAACACAGGAGGACCTCAACGGCTAAGATCTCCCACAAGGAGGTCCTAGCGGTCAAGATCGCAAGGAGGGAGGTCCTGTTGTCCCTACAAAAGACCGAGGGGTGGTCTTTTGCAAAGAGGACCCCGAGGGAGGTCTTTGGGAGGTCTTTGCCAAAAGTCCACGGGTGATCCTTTGGCAAAGAGGTCCCAGAGATGCACGCCTGGAGAGACCAGCCTGGCCTTAATTGCGCAACAAGGACAGAATCAAGGCATTAAAGGTCAATTCGAAGTTTACCAATGATAAGCAATGATGATCGATTTAGGGGGAGATCTTTGTCCTAACGACAACAAGACGCAGTGCCATTGTCATCCGACAAAACCCCGAGAGGCTCCTAAGGTTTGTCGCCGATGAGGACTCGCCGCGCCATCCATGACACCAACGCAGCGCATAGTGAAACAGACACGCCAGACCATTCCCTGGCAAGGGGTGGCTCCTGAACGGCGACGAGTCAAGATTGGCGCAAAAACACACAGCCAAAACACAAACAATGATAATGAGCTCTGCAGCAGCATATCTGCTGTGCCCAAGAAAAGCTCCGCAACAACATACACGCGGTGCCCAGCGCCTAGGACTATCGGGGAGTACCGGAGGTCCTAACGATGCCGGGAGGTCGAGGATGGCGATGGCCCTGTTGGAGAAGATGGAAGCTCCACGCTCAAGACCAAGCTCCAAGCTCCAAGCTCCACTAGCCCTCTCCTAAAAATGTTAACCTAACAATGGTTTAGGTTCAACTCCAGGAGATTTTTGGGGGAGCTTAAAATGAGCTAGAGGTTGAGAGGGGGCCACTGGAGCAAGCCTTCACCAAGGGCTCCAAGCTTCTCAACAATGACTGCCAAGAAGGGGAGGTTAGTGGAGGTGATGCTCAGCCAAGCACAAGCAAGGCCAAGCTCAATGGTGTGTAAAAGAAGCCAAGGGCAACAGTGGGGGATTTATAGCTAGGAAAAGAGGTCTCGACACAAGTTAAGCTCATGGTGAGCTTAGCCCAAGGAGGTCCACGGAGGTCCATGGGGTTGGACAAGATGGATGGGACAGAGAGGTCAGACAGCATGGGCTAGGGGGCGAAAAGCACCGACATGCATTTAATGCCCCTCAGCACGAGAGCGCTGGATGTGACAAGGCTCGACTTTGCCCATCGCCATGGCTCGCAGACGCGCCAAGGTAGGAGAAGAACAGATCTCACATCCACCGTTGGATTACGTGGATGGGGAGGTCCTGCCCTTGGATTTTAAGTTTGAACCGTTATGTTTTAAGTGACTGGGAGGAGGTCCTAGCCACACGATTTGGAAAGGGAGGTTGTGGCCCTCCGATTTCCATAATGCGAATGCGTGCGTGGAAAAAGGGACAGGAGGTCCAAGGCGTTGGATTTCAATCCAACTGCAAGGACCTC
This sequence comes from Phyllostachys edulis, assembly GCA_036346405.1. NCBI lineage: Eukaryota > Viridiplantae > Streptophyta > Magnoliopsida > Poales > Poaceae > Phyllostachys > Phyllostachys edulis. The sequence goes on from JAYEVD010000630.1 coordinate 40,106, forward strand.
CAGAGGACTTAACCGCACACTGCCTTAAGAACATGAGGGGAGGTCATGGCCTTAGGATTCAAATCCAAGGGCACACAACCAAAAAAGGACGGCTCGAGGCTTTGCGTGAAGCGAGGGAGGTCAAGACCTTTGGATTTTGATCCAACGGTGGTGATCAAGACAGGGAGGTCTGAGCCTCTGGCGTGGCTAAAGGAGGTCTTGAGCTTGCGCAACACACAAGGGAGGTCATGGCCATTAGATTTAGATCTAAGGGCAACGACCTCACGCTTGCGCGAGGAGGTCTCTGGCGCATAAGACAAGGAGGAGGTCGTGACCGTGATTTTAATCCAACGTGCGCAACACGAGATAGGGGAGGTCTTGTGCGCCGGATATTTTGAGGGGGAGGTCGTGGGTCGTTGGATCTCGATCCAACGGCCACGACCTCGCTTAGGTGGGAGGTTTGCTTGCTTAACAGCAGAGGGAGGTCATGGCCATGGATCTTGGATCCAAGGGCTACGACCTCAACAAGGTGGGATGTCTAGTGGTTTGACAGCCGTGGAGGTTTTTGAGATTTAACACAGGGAGGTCATGACCGTGGATCTTTGATCCAACGGCCATGACCCGATGAGGCGAGGAGGTCTTTGCGTGTGTTGATCATGAGGAGGTCGTGGCGGTTGGATGTAAATCCAACGGCCGCGACCTGCTCAAGGAGGAGAAGGAGGTCCGACGGGTCAGAAGTGGGTTGGGTTGGACCACTTTGCAAAGTGGCTAGCCCAAGGAACAAGACGAAGTTTTTGAATTCAGCTTTTTAACAAATTAAACTTAGCAGAATTATTTGAGATAGCAAATGAACTCCAAAATTCACGAAATTTTAACTGGAGCTTGCTGACAATGAGATTAACCTTGCATAAAATTTCCAGAGGTTATTATGCAATGCATTTTTCTCAGGAAATTCATGAAGGTTGTTCAAGGATTTGTTTTACCTCCAAAATTTATCAAACAAGTTTTACAACTTGTGATATTTTTCAGAGGGGTCCCACATCAGTTTTAGGACCAAGGAAAATATTTTCCAAATGTTTGGCACAAGATTTAAGATAATTGGAAAAGGAGTTTGACTTTTGGTCAACAAGAGCTTTGTGTTTTTGGATTACACAACTCTTGGACAAGAATCACAGGGAGATTAGGGTTTTCAAGATGTGAGAAAAAGTTTTAATTTCTACACATATAATTATACTTGAACAAACCCCGATTATACATTTGGGATGTTATAAAATCTCCCTTACAAAAAATCTCGCCCGAGATTTTGGCTCAAAGTGAAGGAAAATGGGTAGTCTTTCCGCTTCCAAGTAACTCCATCCACGGAATGATTTGGCCATTGAACTTTTAGGATCTTGAGGACACGATTCCTTGATCTTCGCTTAGCTTCTTCAAAGATGCGAACCTTCCTTTACGATTCTTTATCCATTTGTAATATTTTTGTTGTACTTGGACCTAATTCTCGAACTATGTTCAGTCCAACCAACACTTTATTTAGTTACATATTGTTCCCATCTCGTTCCTTGTCAAGCCGGGTTTTATGTGATTTGTTTTATTGCATTGTTTCTCGTTAGGTCACAATTCTGACCAAACTTCTTACACACAAGAGTTTCCAACGGAGCTTCCTCTGCTGGCATACGGAGGCACTTCTTTGAACGGGGACGATGGAACACATCATGTATCCCTCAAGTGCAGCAGTAATTTCAACTTATAGGCGATGGCCTTTCTTTTCGATAACGCGTAAGGATCCACATATCGAGGAGCTAACTTGCCCATGACGCGAAACATTGATGGCCTTTTTCGGACCATCGGTTTGAGGAGGGTAAGTCGATCTCGAAAGAAACACGAAGTTTCATAGCCTCTTATAGGCTATGCCAAAATCGAGAAGTGAGCAGAGAAGCACGCATCGTAACGATCGCCTTCAAGACACCGTGCAAAAATTACGGCGCGGAATATGTAGAGATCCTTTGGAAAACCTACAAGAAGGTTATTACTTGTCGATGATCGAGAGTTTGTTCTTGATTCTAAGGTTGGTGGTGCATGGCCGTTGTTAGTTGGTGGAATGATTTGTCCGGTTAATTCTGAGCGATTTATTTGGTTAATTCCACTAACAACGGATCTCACCGCTAACTAGCTTTACGGAGTCATCCTCCGCAGCCTAGCTATTTTAGAGGACTAAGGTCGTTCTTAGTTGGTGGAGCAATTTGTCTGGTTACTCCACTAACGAATGAAATCTTAGCCATGCTAACTAGCTACACGGAGTCATCCCTCCGCAGCTAGCCTCTTACAAAGGATTATGGCCGTTTAGGCCACGAAGGTTCGAGGCAACAACAGGTATGGGATGCCTTTAAAATGTAAAGGGACGGAAATGTGCCACTTTCGTCACACGATTGATGACAACCCAGATGACATCATTATTTTCTTGGGGTTCGATGTAAACTAGTAGATCTTTTGAAATCGGGGCGGTACCGGGTACCAACTTGATGACGACTCGAAGTTCTCGAACGGAGGCATCCCGAAGATCTTCGGGAAAGACATCGACGAAGTCACACATCGCCGAACTTCACGAATATCCGTGAGCCGGCTTTGCTTTAAGAGTGAAAAGATGTGGACCTTGCGGCTCAATGAACAATGAACCCGCCACGAAGGGACTTGTGAGGTAGATAAGCTTCTGGTGCAATCGATTTATCCCATACGCGAGACAACCAATCCATTTCAATGGTTTGCACAGGTTTAGAGGTAATTTTTGGCATGGATTCCACTTCCTCAATCTCAACAGGACATTCCGACACTTGACTCAAACTCTCAACTCCAAACCGGAGAGTGAATGAGCAACTAAACCAATCAAAGGAGCGAAAAGGAGACCACCAACATCAGCAAAAGATCGAGATACAAAGGATGAGATGCTCCTGAATTTGAACAAAACAGTAGGGGATGAAAGTCGACAAGAAGCTGCACCCAACATGACGTCAGCGCCTCGCCGTGCTTCCTTGGCGGAGGTGGAGTTGACTTGACCATGAGCAACCTTCCGATCTTGATGCTTCACAAGGCAATTGTTGGCGTAATGCCCTTCTTGCTACAAAAGAAACAAGTGATCCCAGATTCGATTTGCGGGGACCACCTTGTCGACTCAAGCAGTGCACGTGATGGAGGCACGGCTCATGAACGACGAGGGGTTGTTGAAGCTTCTTAGGACAATTATTAGCATAATGGCCCTTGAGATTGCAGAAGAAACAAGTGACACCCATGACCTTGCCGGAGTCACCCCGAGTCCTCTCTTGACACCTACGATTTATCCTCTCGACTTTCTCTTTTCGCCCATAGCAACAACAGGATTTTCACCACAAGTCGAAAGTCGGGAAGGCATGGACCGGTAATTTGTCCCGAACTCCTCGCATAAATCACCCAAGAACTTCTCTCGATTTGGAGGCATTGGCGATTGCAATGCTTGCAGATGACCGAAGAAACGTCATAGCCCAATGACTTGGCAATCACCGTGTTCAAGCTACACTCCTTGGGATAGTGATCGCCTCGCAGCGAAACAAGTAACTTTGGCACCGGACAATCTCGGGTAAGTGGTCTTTGTCACGCTTGGACAGATGTGGTACACCGTTGTCTGTAGTGTCCTTCCTCACTAAGGTAGTTAGGATCGCGATCCAAGTCTTAAAGTCTTACGACTTATTTAACCCACGATACTGTCGATCCAAGTCTTATCGCCGATCCGATCCTACTAAGGTCGGTAGGATCGCGATCCTACTCTTAAAGTCTTACGGTTCTATTTAACCCACGACAATTGTCGATCCAAATCTCACTTGTCGATCCTACTCAGAGAGACTTAGGGCAATTTTTTAGAGGCCAGGCTTTTACGATATTTTGTTTTAGAGCAAAATTTGTTGATATTAATTTCTGAGAATGAAACTATAAATAAACAAGGAGCATGCAAAATATTGTATCAGTGTGGTAATGCTAGTACAAATATCTATATTATGGCATGAGCAATCTTGAGCTTGATAATGATAAGCTATTTTTATTCCTCGAGTATGTCTAGCTACTTTTAAGGAACATGCAAGTGGTAAACCATATAACAATCATACAAACTTATAGTATAGATGTTAAATATGTGTATTTTTACAAATCCGTAGAATCGCCGATTCTACGATTCGATCCTACCGGAGGCAAATCGATCCGACTCGGGATCTCGACTCTGACTACCTTGTTCTCACTACAACGCCGACACACCTTGACTCTTCCTAGTTCGCAATCTTCGCAAAATGCCCTCTTCACCACAAACCAAGGCAAAAGGAGGCGATCGCCGCCAGGCAATAGGCCACAATCCAAACACCGCCAGAGCGAGATGCTTGCAAGTCTTGTCTCGATAGTTGGAGCTAGGAGAATTTCGTCCCGTACCGAATTTTGTTGACCTAGTCCGCCATCGACTGTTCGTACATCCTGCTATTTAAGAGATGGGTTAACACGAAACCCAAGGACTAGAAGTTGAAGAAAGCGAAAAGGGATGCCAACGACTAGGGGAACGGAACACCACCCTAACCGAAGGCCAAAACAGCGAGTAAATCAACTTTAGAAGCTTCTAAAAGACTCTAAAACAGCCAAGAAACACCCAAAAGCAAGGCTCAACTTCTCAACTCAACTAACCCGTATTGAATGAACGAGTAATTGATCGAGAAGATTAAAAATCAGATTGTAAGATGAGATCTAAAACTATTAGAGAGCGAGGTTAATGCAGCGAAATAAGTGTTAGATACTTAGCTAACTAGTATCACATCTTACCCTTTTATTCCCACAAATTTTAGTTGATTTAACCTCTCATTTTCTACCCTATTTAGAACCTTTGAGCTTGCTGTCCGAAATTGACGCTTGCTGTCCAGATTTTGCATCCAAGCTTCCAAATGAAATTGGCCATTCCGTAAGCTTCAAAACCTTGTAAATGGGCAGCTAACACTTCAATTTGCCAAACTCATTGATTCCCCAAAACCCCATTAATCGATAACAACTATTTTGTAGAAGGAAGAGAGGAAAACAACTTTAAAACTTAAATTAGAGTGAGATGAGAAGAGAAAGCTAAGATAGATGAGGAGTAAAATCTGAGAATTTTCTTAAGCTTTCAAAACTCATTTGATACTTTGAAATTAGGTTTTCAAAATATCCTAAAGACGACCAAGCTTGCGTTACTACGGTCAGAACGGCTCTGATACCAACTTTTGAGAGCACCCGGATTTATTAAGCTCATAATACTTAGTCATCCAATTGACCCTAGTATTATCAACCAAATAAACCCAGTCTCGAGAGATGTATACTCCCTGAATGCAAGATACATACCTCACAACAAAAGAATGTATCAATTCCATACAACACATAGTACATAAGCAACAAACCGAAGTTAATATTAATAAGGATAGTTATTATAAAAGAGAGGCCGACCGCCAAATAACAAATACAAAACTAAATAAACAATGAAGCAAAAGTGCCATAAGATGGCTATAACAAAAAGCCAATTAGTGTGCCTTTACCCACAAGGCAACTAACCGACCGCCAAGCTAGTCGTCAAACCCAAGCACATCTCGCAAGAGTGAAGCCCTTGGGGCTCACCTTCTTCCTCTGCAACAAAAGCCACAAAATGTCACAACCACGGGCAGATGAGTACATAAAGTACTCCGCAAGACTTACGTGTGAGATAACAGAACTATAAATAGCTACATGCAAGCTTTATTTAAGTGGATGAGGCTTTGGACTCATTTTAGCATAAAGCAAGTTTCATTTGCAATAACATAATAGATTGAAGGCAATTTGGCAAAGCATTTTAATTGTTGAAATAACAATGAGATAATAACATAGTAACAACAACAAGATCAACCTGGAAGTGACTAACCCAAGTCACCACAACAATAGCATGAACTCCCCGTTCATACCAACCATGTCAAGTTTTAATTAAAGGTTGTAGTCTAATTCTTACGGAAAATAACCAAGCGTGTTCATAACCTAGGACGAGGCTATATGAATAGTTTTATCCCTGCAGGGGTGTACCAATGTACCCACACGTCAGACCGCCTTTCCTTAAAGCACACTACCTTTGGTATGCCGGCACGGCTAAGTCCTACGAGACATTCCAATGGACAATGCTAATTTTGACCAAGACAACCCACGGGATAAGGACCCAATGGACACTCTAACCTGGTCCCGCTAACGCCCATTCCCACACCACACACATACACATTTTATCTTTAAAACAAACCAACCGAGCGACCCCAATTAGCACCACCCAAAGTACTTAGTCAAGAGAGGTCCCATATCCCCTCGTGGTTAGCACGCATAATTGCTTGGATCAATGGCGCAAGAATTCGGTCCTTGTTGACTCAGCATACCACCACATCCAAAAACCACACCATCCATCCAATATGCCCAAGTCCAAATAGTTTTCATTTTTATTTGTTTACAAATCATACAAGGGACATAATGGAATAATAGTTTTTGTGATCAAGGTTATCGACATAATGTCGATAACCGCCTATTTCTACCGTTATCTAAGCATTGCTAAGCATGACACCGTAAAAGCAATAAAAGAGCATAATTAAATCACCGGCTCTAATTCACCAAATATATTAATAACTTATGGTTTGTGGCAGGGGGTAACAATTTAGGGCAACTATGCAATAGGAATAGCTACTCTAAACGATAAAATACTTTGACACAAGAGCATGCATACATACAAGTTAAACAAAATATTAGACTTTAAAGTAATGAGATTAAGCGGGATATGATCAAACTGCTTGCCTTGTTGTTGCTGGGCAATTTGTTGCTGAGGATCGCTCACGGAATCAATACACTCGTCGGCACCTAATCGAAAAGACGAAAAGATTCGATAAGAACGACGAAAACAACAAAGACAACACAGCAAACAAACTCCAAACACTCTGAATTTTCTACAGCAGCAAGAGGGTGATTTTTAGGGAATTTAGCAACAAGAACCAATTGATTTGGATTCTCAATGCAAAAGTTATGAGCAAAACAATTCTGCTCAGCCCCTAAAAACACCAAACTGCACTATTCACTAATTTAATTATGAGGCAACATTTTCTAGAACAGTGGTGATACTGATATTTTTACTGCAAAACCAGCACCTCATGAGATGAATAACACAATTGAGTTCATCCCATTTGGAGCTATATTGCACTTTCTACCATTTTTCAAAAACAAGAACTTGAACAAAATTATAATGCACAAGTCCTCATTTTTATAACAGCAACAGGCTCAAAACTAATTTTCACAGTGAGTTCATTAGTAGAGGAAACCAACAAAGTTGGATTCACTCAAAAATAATCTACAGAGCATTAGTTATGTATTTTACAAGTTAAGCATCAATTTGAGTGTACATTTAAAGCTAGTTTTGAAACCTATTTGCAAATGCATGTTCTGGAGCTGAACTGGGCTCATAACCATTTGTAGATTAGAGCTTGGTCCAAACCAGAGCTAACCCAAATTTTGAAACACTACATTTGGATTTAGAATGAAAAGATATGCATTTTTGAAGTTATTACCTTTTTTCGTTTACAAATAAGTGCTCACCGAATTTCTAAAACCCAAAAGAGAGGGAGGACGTGAACCGCTGATCTAAATCAAACGCCCAAGACCTCCAGAGGAAAACGCAAGACGCCTCTCAAGAAGTCCAGAGAACATGGGCCGCTGATCTTGGATCCAACGGTCCATGTCCTTCCGCCCGCCACCTTAGCAAGAATAGGGAGGTCGTGGCCGCTGATATCGCATCCAACGGGCCACAACATCGAGGGAGGACCGGACGGTCCCGATCAAACGAGGAGGTCCTGAACGGCCGAGATCTTCCAAAGGAAGATCTAAACTATCAAGATCTCCCCAAGGAAGATCTACATCGCCAAGACCTCTCGAGGGAGGTCCCGGATGGTCCAGATTTTCCAAGGAGGACCTTAATGGTCTAGATTGTCCCGAGAGGACCTTAACGGTCAAGGCAACAACACAGAGGTCCGGGCGGTTCAGATCCACTTGGGGTGGTCCCGAACGGCCAAGATCTAACAAAGGGAGGTCCTAAACGGCCTCGATTTCCACCGGGAGGTCCGGGCGGCTAAGATTTACCCGAGGAGGTCCACAAGGTTAAGAGGACCTCGGGAGGTCCTACACGGTGGAGATCAACACAGGAGGACCTCAACGGCCAAGATCTCCCACAAGGAGGTGCTAGCGGTCAAGATCGCAAGGAGGGAGGTCCTGGTTGTCCCACAAAAGACCAGGGTGGTCTTTGCAAAGAGGACCCCGAGGAGGTCTTTGCCAAAAGTCCACGGGTGATCCTTTGGCAAAGAGGTCCTAGAGATGCACGCTGGGAGACCAAAGGCGGCCTTAATTGCGCAACAAGGACAGAATCAAGGCATTAAAGGTGACCGAAGTTTACCAATGATAAGCAATGATGATCGATGGCGGGGAGATCTTTGTCCTAACGACAACGAGACGGTGCCATTGTCGTCCGACAAAACCCGAGAGGTTCCCAAGGTTTGTCGCCGCGATGAGGACCTTGCTTGGCGCCATCCATGACACCAATGTGTGCGCAATAGTGTTAGCGACACGCCAGACCATTCCCTGGCGGGGTGGCCTCGAACACGACGAGTCAAGATTACAAGAAAAACACATGGCCAAAACACAAACAACGATAATGAGCTCCAAATGCAGCATATTGCTGCGTGTGCCCAAGAAAAGCTCGCAACAACATACACGCGGTGCCCAGCCTAGGACTATCAGGAGTACTGGAGGTCCTAACGATGCCGGGAGGTCGAGGATGGCGATGGCCCGAGTTGGAGAAGATGGGAAGCCCGCCGCCAAGACCAAGCTCCAAGCTCCAAGCTCCAAGCTCCAAGCTCCACTAGCCCTCTCCTAAAAATGTTAACCTAACAATGGGTTAGGTTCAACTCTGTGAGATTTTTGGGGAGCTTAAAATGAGCTAGAGGTTGAGAGGGGCCACCGAGCAAGCCTTCACCAAGGGCTCCAAGCTTCTCAACAATGACGGCCAAGAAGGGGAGGTCAAGGAGGTGATGCTCACCAAGCACAAGCAAGGCCAAGCTCAATGGTGTAAAAGAAGCCAAGGGCAACAAGGGGGGGGTTTATAGCTAGGGCAAAGAGGTCTGGACCATGGGTTAAGCTCATGGTGAGCTTAGCCCAAGGGAGGTCCACGGAGGTCCATGGGGTTGGACAAGATGGATGGGACAGAGTAGGTCGAGACGGGGCATGGGCTAGGGGCGGAAAAGCACCGACATGCATTTAATGCCCTGTGCACAGAGCCGCTGGATGTGACAAGGCTCGACTTTGCCCATCGCCATGGCTCGCACGCTACCAAGGTAGGAGAAGAACAGATCTCACATCCACCGTTGGATTATCTGGATGGGGAGGTCCTGGCCCTTGGATTTTAAGTTTGAACCGTTATGTTTTAAGTGATTGGGAGGAGGTCCCAGCCACACGATTTGGAAAGGGAGGTTGTGGCCCTCCGATTTCCATAATGCGAATGCGCGCGTGGAAAATGGGACAGGAGGTCCAAGGCTTTGGATTTCAATCCAACGGTACGGACCTCCAGGAGGACTTAACCGCACACGGCCTTAAGAACATGAGGGGGAGGTCATGGCCTTATGATTCAAATCCAAGGGCACACAACCAAAAAAGGACGGTCTGAGGCTTTGCGTGAAGCGCGAGGGAGGTCAAGACCTTTGGATTTTGATCCAACGGTGGTGATCAAGACAGGAGGTCTCGAGCCTCGCTGCTGGCTAAAAGGAGGTCTTGAGCTTGCTAACACACAAGGGAGGTCATGGCCATTAGATTTAGATCTAAGGGCAACGACCTCACGGCGCGAGGAGGTCTGATGCGATAAGACAAGGAGGAGGTCGTGACCGTGATTTTAATCCAACGCAGCGCAACACGAGATAGGGGAGGTCGTGGGTCATTGGATCTCGATCCAACGGCCACGCACCTCGTTTAGGTGGGAGGTTTGCTTGCTTAATGGTGAGGGAGGTCATGGCCATGGATCTTGGATCCAAGGGCTACGACCTCAACAAGGTGGGATGTCTAGTGGTTTGACACGTGGAGGTTTTTGAGATTTAACACATGGGAGGTCATGACCGTGGATCTTGATCCAACGGCTATGACCTCGATGAGGCGAGGAGGTCTTTGCGGTGTTGACAGCAGAGGAGGTCGTGGCGGCTGGATGTAAATCCAACCCCGCGACTGCTCAAGGAGGAGAAGGAGGTCGGACGGGTCAGAAGTGGGTTGGGTTGGACCAACTTTGTAAAGTGGCTAGCCCAAGGAACAAAGACGAAGTTTTTGAATTCAGCTTTTAAAATTAAACTTAGCGTAATTATTTGAGATAGCAAATGAACTCCAAAATTCACGAAATTTTAACTGGAGCTTGCTGACATGAGATTAACCTTGCATAAAATTTCCAGAGGTTATTATGCAATGCATTTTCTCAGGAAATTCATGAAGGTTGTTCAAGGATTTGTTTTACCTCCAAAATTTATCAAACAAGTTTTACAACTTGTGATATTTTTTCAGAGGGGTCCCACATCGCTTTTAGGACCAAGGAAAATATTTTCCAAATGTTTGGCACAAGATTTAAGATAATTGGAAAAGGAGTTTGACTTTTGGTCAACAAGAGCTTTGTGTTTTTGGATTACACAACTCTTGGACAAGAATCACAGGGGAGATTAGGGGTTTTCAAGATGTGAGAAAAAGTTTTAATTTCTACACATATAATTATACTTGAACAAACCCTGATTATTACACCACAGGTGACTGGCTGGAGGGCGCGGCCTAATTGAGTTGGTCATCTTCATCATCATAGGAATCTTCACTTGCTCAATTCATGAATCAAGCAAGAGTGAGCACAACAACCGTGCTTGCAAGTTACACCCGTCCATTAACATGATGACTTGCATAGGGATATATCAAGGGGAAACACATTAGGGTTGATTTGCATAAAGCCAATTTTATTTCAAATACAAGTATTAAGTTTCAAGGCAAGTTACAATAGTTAAAATTCATGTTTGTGAAATCTATTTTCAGTTGGATAGCATTCATCATGAAGATAGTGAAGGATACCCTCCTGCACATGGCTTCCCGCCCAAACCCAATTTGGTTAAACCACCAAAATCAATTTCATAAGTCTTTTAAAAACCAAAACCAAGAGCTAACTTTGAGTGACATTGCCAAGATGTCCATGACCATGACACGGCTATTCAATAGATTTACACTCTACAGAGGTTGTACACTTTACCCACATGACATGAATTCTCTAGCTTGCTTGGCATCCGTCGATACCACCTCACACTTCCTTTGGTGAGAGGTCTAGAGCACATGACAAGGCCTTTACAATGCATTGCTCCACCGCAGATCCACCCACATTAAGGTTTCGCAGATCCCTTTGGATACAAACCCACGGGTTAATAGGGTGCCCTCTTATGCAGTGGGACTACAACAAATCATAACATGACAACCCACCGCCTCACGGATCAACCACTTAAGGAGCTTTGCAAATTAGTTAGCTGTGTCCCACGCCCATACCGAGACATGTGGTTGCACAATTTTGGCATAGACCATTATAGGCTTAGCAAGTGGTGTCTCAAAGACGGTCTTAACCGACTTGAACGACAAACCTCAACCCCGGGGCATCGGATCACACGACCCCTGCATAGACATGCACCAACCAAACAACCAACTACCAAGTCAAATCCATTTTTCATTTACTTTGCTTTTCACACCTCCATGGCACACCAATGCCATGGCCACTTGCAAAACCTCCATGACACACCAATGTCATGGCCGAAATCTCCATGGCACACCAATGCCACGGCCCAAATTATTTGATTAAGTGATATTTTGGTCAAAACTCCCAAATCAAGATTTTGGTCTAAGCGAGACTAAGCATTTCATTTTTCAAAGCTACGGCTCCTCACTATTGCAAGAGCCAGGTTTTATCTAGGGTGACAATGAAGTTGATTTCAACATGGACAGTGGCCATACCAAGCAGTGGGCATAACTATGAATTGAAAGATAGGCATTGAAATAACTTAGTAAAGTAAGCATGCATACATCTTGAAATCAACATCAGTAATTTGAAGTATTGGGTGCAACATGATCAAGAGTGTAACTTGCCTTGCTCAAAGTCTTGAGCTGCTTCCTCTCCCTCACTGAACTCGGGCTCCCCACGGTCTTGACAATCTACACGTGAAAACCAAATGACTCAAATAAAGTTCAAACAAGATTCCAAAGGACTCTAAATAAACTTAAATACAAAACCAATAGAGAGGATAGGAGGTCGGGAGGAGGTCCAATGAGCTTGTTGGAGGAGGTCCAGAGAGTCAAGAGAGGAGGTCCATGAACTTGGTGGGAGGTCTAAGGTAGGCTCGGTTGAGACAGAGAGGAGAAATGGAGAAGAAAGTGAGAAAGGAGGGTTTCCCAAACTATATATAGTGGAAGCCAATGCACATGACCCATGATAGGGTCATCAGGAGTTGGTAAAGAGGGCAATGGGAGTAGGCAATGAATGTGACAATAGTATGATAGGAGTACTGCAAAAGTGAGAGCATTTAATGTGATACAACATGCATTAAATGCTGTGGAGACTTCCTTGCCCAATGACTCAGTCAAAGGTAAAGAAAACTGGAGGATCGCCAACTGAGGTCGCCAAGACCATGGAGGAGGTCCCTGCAATGACCTTGAGGAGGTCTTGTAGTGAACAAGGAGATCCTCACCATTGTGGGAGTCCTGACGGTTGGATCTCCAAAGAGGAGGTCCAAACGGCCAAGATTAAGTGTACAGAGGAGGTCCCAAGAGCTGGAGGAGGTCCTCACCGCAAGTGGAGGTCCCCGACTTTGCTGGATCTCCCAAGGAGGTCCAACGGTCAAGATCGACACAATCGGGTGGTCTGCAAAAGTAAAGGAGAACCTCACCCGCAAGGGAGGTCGAGAGTGGGATCAATTCCTGTGAGGTCTGAACGGTTAGGATTTCCAAGGGGAGGTCCTCGCGATCGGATCTGCCAAAAAGGGAGGTCTAGACGACCAAGATCTCCAAAGGGGAGGTCTTGACGGCCAGATGTACAAGGAGGAGGTCTGGACGGTTAAGATCTCCAAGGGGGAGGTCTTAACGTCCAGATCTTCAAGGAGGGAGGTCTGGACGGTTAAGATCTCCAAGGGGGAGGTCTTAACGTCCAGATTTGCAAAGAGAGGAAATGCCGACGGTTAAGATCTCCAGGGGATCTTAACGGTCCGATTTAAGGAAGAGGTCCGACGGTTAAGATCTCCGGGGAGGTCTTAATAAACCAGATTTACAAGGAGGAGGTCCGGACGGTTAAGATCTCCAATGGGGAGGTCTTAACGCCCAGATTTACAGGAGGTTCGGACGGTTAAGATCTCCCGGGAGGTCTTAACGCTTCAGATTTACAAGGAGGAGGAATCGACGGTTAAGATCTCCAAGGGGAGATCTTAACGGTCCAGATTTAAAGCGGGGCAGGCGGTTAAGATCTCCGGGAGGTCTTAACGGTCCGCATCTAAGGGGAGGTCGGATGGTTAAGATCTCCAGGGGAGGTCTTAATGGTCCAGATTACAAGGGAGGTCGGGACCACTTTGGATTTCGATCGGACCGCCTGAATGATCTAAGGCTCAGGAGAGTGGGACGTCGACCATCCGAATATCTCACTAGATCAAACCGCCCAATGCAAATCGGACGACTCATGATCAATAGAGATGCAAATAGGCAGGAGGAGGTCCTGGAGGACCCGGGGTCCGGAAGGACACGGGAGGTCCAATAAAGGTAAGGGAGGTCCAAGAAGCGGTAGTACCGCATGGTGCGGGTGGTACTCACTGGCCCAGATCAAGAGAACCTCCAGAGAAGGTTTCAAGGCTACAAGCCGAGGAAAGTCCAAGTAACCAAAAGCTTCAATGTAATTCCAAAGGAGCTCAGATGCACATAAGGGTGGCGCAGGCTTGGGGAGGTTGTAAGCCAGAGAAGACCCGAGAGGGAGAATTTGACCCAGGGAGGTCCAAGCGTTTGGGAGGTCTAGACCCAAGGAGGTCTGGACCAGGGGAGGACAATACAAAGGAGGTCCGAACCTTTGGAACCAAACGAAGGAGAGGTCTGGGCCATTAGATCCCCGACGAAGGGAGGTCTAGGCCAGACCAAAAGATGAACAGAGAAGGGAAGATCTTCAAAACTCCAACAACTCAACGAACTAACAAGGAACTTTTAGTTGAAGTTTGGGTTAGTCAACTTAAATCCATTATGAAATTTCAGGTTAAGCTTTGAATTCTCATCAAAACAAAATGGTTCTTTTTATTTTGAAAATTTCAAAAAGGTTCTAAAAGTCAGGGTGTCACAACTTGGGCTGGATGAATTATAGATTGGATGTGTTGCAAATGGGTTAGAAATGGGTTGAACCCATATTGAGGAAATTGGGTTGGGTTGGGTTAGGTTGGAGTTGCATATGGGTTGAGTTGGGTTGGGTTTGAGAGGTGGAGTAGTGGGTTGGTCTGAGTTAAATTGATGTGCTACATTGAAGTGGGTTATGGTGAATTTGAGTTGAGTTTCAACCCATTAACCGGCCTAATTCCGTTGGCCAAAATTGTTATGGACATGCTCGCGATAGAAGTCCTTCCAAGGAAGTTAGTTTGCACGAATGTGAAAGTGCCAGTTTCTCTTTTCTTTCCCAGTTCGAGTGGGAATAATTTCACCTGCATGCATGTATCAAGTATCACCAGCTCCTACATGTTATTCCATGCCTAGCATTTTCCACATGGATCCAAAAAAAAACCCCTTATCACCAAACAGAACAGCTGTCGGGGAAAGGGGAAATGTGTGGCGCCGCAGTCTGGGCTCGCTTGCGGCCATGCATGACTTTGACTCTAGAGGCTAGAGTAGCGTTCGTGGGGTACCGGTGCCGTACACCTAGCTAGCTAACATGTGGACCTAAGTGTAAGACTGCACACAATCTTGTCAACCATCACCGGAGCTCAAACCCCTTGTACACACACGGTATTAATTCTACTCGTCCGTATGATATTCGAACTGCCGCTGCTAAGTTAGCATGGTCTAATATTAATGGAATCAGTCCATGCAATTAGCAAGAATTAGCAATTAACATGTACAGATTCATTCCAGACACTGTCGATTATCAAATAAGCACTATACATATTCCAGATCAAACTTCACCTTACATTTGCAAAAATACAAACATAACCTTACATTGCAAAATAAATGGGGCATTACATAATTGCGGAAAGGGGACGGCGAGCTCCCGCGCTCGGTGACCGCAGAAGAGGCCGGCCTCGCACGCCCCGCGCCCATCACTGTCTGCAAGGCCGCCACCCTCCTGCGCTACTCTTTCCACACTCACCGACCGCAGAACGAGGCACGTGTCGCCGCCGTATTCTTCCGCGGTCAGGACGGGGCTAGAATTGCAAATACGATGCAGTGGGGACTATTTTTTGCATTTACGTGGCACCACGGGGCCAAATCAAAAAAAAAAAAAATCTTAAAACATCTCTAATGCTACGTATAAGACGTTTACTCAGGGAAGGCGCATCAAATTTGAGCTACCATGGAGGGAGGAGGGGAGAGCATTGAAGTCCGAGCCGTCGCTCGTGCAAATGATGGCTATAAATTGGGTTGGAGTGGAGGTTTTCTTCTCCGACAAGCCTTTTGATGAGAAGAGTGTGGAGAAGATGGCATATTAAAAAGGTGTAATTCTCTATATGTCATTGAATAACTTCGAATCTTTATAATACGTTACTAATATCTTACTGACATATGAGTTCTAGGTCATATGTCAGTCACACAATAAGTTATTGACTACATATTGTGAATCATGTAGTTATTCAATGGTATATTATGAATTTTCTCTATAAAAAATATAGAGAAGAGGCGACGTGGAACATGTGAGGCTTATTGTCAAGGGATAAAATAACCAGAGGATATATTTGTGAAGTTACCTATAATACTACTATCTATAGATCACGATGGAGGGTTTTATCGACAACATAAGGGACAAATGGTTGGAGATGCCCTAAAATTCAACTTTATCTATTAGTATTGACTATAGCACTCCTAAGTTACTAAAATTTACGACATTACTACATCCATTCTCTTTTTACCTTTTTTTTTAAAGAAAACGTGTAATAAAACTTTGAAAACTTTAGTCACTAATATACACAGAACTATTCTGATTTGTAATGTAGAAATGATACTAATAGATTTTTCTCTGTAAAATACTTACGTGTCATTTTATTTTTGTAATAAAAAGTAACCCTCAATATATGTATTGTAGTATTGGAGATTGTGTCGATGTCTGAAAATAACATGTAAAAGAGAATGAGTATACAATATCATAGATTACTTCTTTGTAACTTTCCCTTGGCCAAAATTGTTATGGAGACATGCTAGCGATAGAAGCCTTTCAAGAAAGTTAGTTTGCACGGATGTAAAAATGCCAGTTTCTCTTTTCTTTCCCAGTTCGAGTAGGAATAATTTCACCTGCATGCATGTATCAAATATCACCAGCTCCTATATGTTATTCCATGCCTAGCATTTTCCGTGCCCTTATCACCAAACAGAAGCAGTTGTCGGGGAAAAAAACGCCTTATCACCAAACAGAAGCAGTTGTAAGGGACATGTGTGGCACCGCAGTCTGGGCTCGCGTGCGGCCATGCATGACTTTGACCCTAGAGGCTAGAGTAGCATTCGTGGGGTACCGGTACGTACACCTAGCTAGCTAACATGTGGACCTAAGAGTAAGACTGCACACAATCTTGTCAACCATCACCGGAGCTCAAACCCTGTACGCACATCGGTATTAATTCTAGTCGTCCGTACGTCCACGTAACCTGTCAGGATCAATATTCGATCTGCCGCTGCTATGTTAGCATGGTCTAATATTTATGGAATCAGTTCATGCAATTGGCAAGAATTAGCAATTAACACGTACAGATTCATTCCAAACACTGTCGATTATCAAATAAGCACTATACATATTTTAGATCAAACTTCACCTTACATTTGCAAAAATACAAATATAACCTTGCATTGCAAAATAAATGGTGCATTACACAACCGTAGTAGTCTAATATAAAAAGCGTGACAAATCTGCATAGAAGATCTATGTAGGATGGGTTAAGGTAGTCAGCGGGTGAATGTCTCCGATAACTTTTTCTCCTGGTATTCAGTAATCTTTTCACTCTAGCAGTTATGAGCAGCACTAAAGATCAAGATTGAACTTGATGGTACCGAGAAACAACACCTATAGGCAAGAATCAGACAATCACCTGTCAGGCCGGTCTGACCGCCAACTCTCAGGTGGTTTGACCGGTCAACACTGGTAGGCGGTCTGATAGGCGCATTCCCGACTGCTCTAACCGCCTCCTCAGAGACATTATGAAAATATCATGATTTCTAAACAGGGATTTCACCTAACTTTTGATTTGCTCATTCAAATCACACCAAATTTGAAACACACCTACCCTAGGATGTTTGAAATATATTTCAACCACTTGTGCCTTCCATAGCTCTTATCCATCTTGTGACTTGTCCGAGTCCATATGTCCCGCTTGACCTTAACTACTTGTGCCTTTCATAGCCCTTATCCATTTTGTGACTTGTCTGAGTTCAACTATATCACCTGACCTACATGTTGGACCTTGGTTCTCCTAACCAAATCCTAGTCTTTCTTGTCGTTGATCATAGTTGACTCCGGAGCCACTTGCACAACAATAGACCAAGCAAACCATTTTCGAGCACAAGTTCACTCCAACGTAACCCACATTAGTGATAAATACATCATGCAACACATATGCATTATTACCATAGCCCTCCACCAGATCCACATAGTTCATTACACTCATTGTGCAAGAAATCACCCTGGTCGGTCAGATCGCTGGCTCTCGGCCGTCAGACCGCCCACCAGCCTGATCGTCGACTAGCGGTCAGTTAGATCGCTTGGTTGGTTAGACCGCTTCCTGAGTCCAAAAACATATTTCTCTGGACTTTTAGGCAAAAACTCTATCTAGTTTCGCATCCAACCTCCATTTTCAAATAAACCAGATACAAACTCATCCCAAACACTCTCACATATGTGTTTGGTGCTCATTCCTTAAAAGCTCACACTCATCGATCCGACTGCCACCTGTGGCTACCAACCGCTTCCAAGGCCGCTCTAACCGCTACCACCGACAAAGATCATCGAATTGTGTTCCATGTACAAACCAAACTCAAACTTCCACGACATATGCAAAACACATACAATTACTCATCATAAGTCATATGATATCCCTCCATATGGTCTCACACGTTCATACTAAGATATTAATCCCAACGGTTTTACGACTAATGACATGTCGAGGCTTACGGAGAGATCCATGGAACCTATTGCCCTCCCAAGAACCGAGGGCGACGGACCGGCGGTCGCACTCCACACAGAATTCGGCGGGGCCGCATGGGTAGGAGTGGAAAAAAAGCTCGTTAGTAGGGTTCGTTGGCTCGTCTCAAAATTGCTCTAATTAGACTCATTATTTAGTTAAACATTAAAATGAGTCAATTTCAAATGAAATTGGATTTCACTCTGGCTCAGCTCGTTAGCTTGGTTCTAAAAGTTCTAAAAATACTTCTAAACTATAAATATAATAATATTAAATTAATATATATCAATTTCCAGAAAAAGACACTAAGACGATCTGACTCACTCGATATCCACCTCTACGGGTGGGCGCATGGATCACCCTCATAACGTACGTCCCCGGCTGACCGCAGGTCATGTGAGGGCCCGAGCTGGCCGCCATTCAACTCACCCAAGGTGCCCGGTACCTTACACAGTCACAGCGTGTTAAATACTGAAGAAACTAACGATGAAACGTCTGTTTCGGTATGGGCTCACGTTCAACACCGGTCAAATCAATCGAAATCTAGATTGCTTTCAGAAGAAACTAGTCTTGCAACCCAATCTGATTGAGAGGCTGTTGCCGTGTTGAGCATAAAAAAGATGTACCATAGTATAACATGCATTAATACGATATACACTTAAGCACTTAACACTTGCATCGTACTACGGCTAAAATTCATCTATAGTCTGCATGCTCTCGTACTGACATTTAAGAGGTGAACATTAAGTTTTCAATACCACAATGGAGAATGTTTTTAAAATAAACCTTTTACATATTTTTTTTATTAAAAAAATGAACTTTGCATGGCGGTGATATAGAATGAATTTTGGGTTTGTATAGGTGGATGTGCCCAAAATTAGAACTAAAAAAAAATCAGCCACATGCCTTTCTATATATAACCGGATTTTCTATTTATAAGTTATTTGAAATTTTATTAAGTCTAACATAACTTTTATGAGTATTAAATTTATGTAGAGACTGATATACCATATGATTGTATATATCCAATTAACTCGTGCTCAGACAAAGGATTCGATGGTTAACAGATTCTAGCACCACTTAGGTTGGTTGAGTTCATCTAGCCTCCAACCATATATAGGCGGCTAGCAACAGGGGTTTTGTGGTATATGTTATTTTGCAGGCGTTTTAGATAAAGCCAGCACGTTTCGGAACGCAACGTCGAAAATAACACCTCGGCCGCACGCTCACGGGCCGATCACGCCGTGGCCGACTTGTGGGCTCGGACGAGCCAGCCGGACGCGCTTGTACTTTTGTGCAGTAGCCTGTGACGTGAGTCACCGCATGATTTACATGATTTACATTACGTCACTGGGACTACAGTTTTTTTGACTTGTCCTCTTGCTACTAGTACTCAGTACCACTAGTATTCAAGGCACTGTATGTTCCGATATGTATGAGAGGCAGATTGTCGGCTGCATATCAGGTGCATATAGAAAACTTTTAGTTTATGATCAAATTAGATAAAAAATTCGAAAAAATTCTAAATATAATTTATGATGTTTTGTTCCACCCTTTAAAATTTAAAGCTCAAACTCAAAGTATGTTAGAAGAAACAAAAGAGAAGTTTTATCGTAATATAGAACATTTGCCTTTTTTTTCAGCACCATTTGATCTATCATATGTCAGCAATTTCTTTTTGTTAGTAAAAATTACAAAATTATTATATTATGAAAATATTTATCATGACAAATCTAACGATACTATTTACTCACGATCAATCTAAATAGTTTTATATATATTATTAGTTAAAGTTAGATAAGTTTTACTATACTTTTCGTCAAACGTCGTGTATTTAAAAACGGAGTGAGGACTACAAGACACCAGCATACATAATTTACGTCCCAGCAGGGCGCCAGACGCAGCGTCACGTGATGCACATGCACTCAATGAGTACGGGTAAACGCGTCCGGCCCGTGGCCGCAAGAGCGGCCCGTGGACGTGCAGCCGAGATGTTGTTTTCGCTGTTGCGTCGTGAGAGACGCTAGTTTTGTCAAAAAAACGCTCGCAACAATGGCATATACGCCAAAAACTCAGCAACAGGGTAGCGACTCATTGGTGGCTGGTTCAGAGGAGGATGGTATATATGTGATGAAGCCTTGAGGAGTCATGTAGTTTTGTTTTGGGGGCGACAACGGCGGCTAACGATGATGAGGTGGATCAGAAAAAGACGACACTAGCTGGACCCACCTTTGGTGCCGACCGTGGTTACATGAGTAGTGGCGCTGGAAAGGCGACGAGGAGGCTTGAGGGAATGGTAGTCGCACGGTGGAGTAGAGAGTGTGAATTTAGGTCGGGTGAAGGGAAATGCATGAGTACGTGTAGGTAGCGGGAGGAAGGAGAAGTGTTGATCTAAGGATAAAGCTTTTCTGACCATTTTTAAATAGTACTCCCTCTATTCTTGAAAGGTTGACGCTGTTCAGGAAGAATTATTACTACTTGACGTCAAGAATATAAAACCAGAGGGAGTAATATATGCTCAGAAACTCCCCCTAATTTGTTCGGGACATAGATTGTTAATAATTTTAATTCAAAAAAGTAGATACACACTTCATAAGATGATATTTTGAACACAAGGAACATATCTACTAGGGATTGCAATTGACATAGGATACAAACTCAAGCGTTGGAATAAGTTAATTCGGATGGTGTAGGTCAAATTGGGTAATTTATTTTGTTACAAGGTGGATGGACATGAATGAAGTGGAATAAATTAAGGTTTTTTTTTTTTGGAAATTGTGGTGGCTTTTAGTGAATAGTTTGAGCCATGTAAAGATTTCATCCCATTGTAGCGACTATTAGTTGATGCTACCTTATTTTAAGGTTAGTTCACATTTCGACTTCATTGGCGCCTCAAGGAAAGCTTAAATTTTGGAGCCAAAATCAAACACCAAAAATCCGAGCAAAAATCAAATGTTTGTATTCTCATAACTCAAAACACTTCAGTATAAAGAGCTTGTCAACAACATTAAGTAAATGCTGGGTACTCATGGCTTCTAGTTCTAGTTCAAAGCCACTTATTGACCTAAATGAACTAAAAGAAGAGTCTTACATCTGGCGGCATATCCTGTGCATATGCCCACATCTGTGGACATATGCACATAATAGATCCTGCCCATCCATTTCGGGACGTGAGGCTGAGATGGCCTGACCCCTCCCACTTGTTGTAGTTTGCGAAAACCCCCTGCCCGAAACCCTTTCCTCTCATTTCTAACCCCTCGTTTGCCCTCATCCTCAGACCTCCCCAACACGACCCTCGTGTAGGGTTCGTGCCAAACCCCTCCCCGCCGCCCTCACATCACCCGGCCGACGCTTAGCCGACGCCGAGCCCCCTACGCCTCAGCCCATACCCGACACGCCTCCTGCCACCCACCTGAGCCCCTACACCTCCGCACCAGCACGCGCCTCCCCCGCACCAGAGCCCTTGCACTTGCACCACCGTCCATGCATCCGTCAAGCCCCTGCATCCGCCAAACTCCTGCTTCCGCTGAGCTGAGCCTGCCGCCCGCCCGAGCCCCTGATTTGTACTCCATCCTCAAGGGTAAGTACTTTCTTCGAATAACTGAGATGGGATGAAATTGGGCTGCAGTGGTAATTGATTTTTGGTTCTTTCATGAATGTATATGTTTTCCCTTCTAGCACTTGCCTTGAAATCTTTCATGTTGTTGTATTTCCTCTCTAAACTCATGCTGTAGTTCAGACTCAAGGTCATATATCATGTTTCCAACAATAATGTTGATGTTGTCCTATTTCCTCTCTGAAATTGTTCCATTTTGCTTTGTAGGGCCTCCAAGGTGGCTAAGCAGGAGGTTGCATTTTGCTTCGACATTGCAGTCCTGATGGTTCCATTTTGCTTCTTCAAGTTTGTTTGGATGAAGTGTCGAGAATGTGATCTTAATGTAACAGTAAAAAATATTGAAGCTTGTTCTGTTCTTGAAATGATGAAGATGGGATGAAAATTCTATTCTTGAATATAGTATTCTGGAGTCATGGATATGTAACACTGTTAATTTCAGAAATGTTGAGCTTCAGATTTTGTTCTACACTCATGGACATGTAGTACTTTTAAATTCAGAAATGTATGAAAGAACTTGTTAGCATGTATCAGGTGATTTTGTAATGGCAATCAATGAAGTTCCATGAACAACATCAGGTGATTTTTGCAATGGGAATCAAAGTTCCATGGATAGTATCAGCTGATTTTGTAATGGGAATCAATGAAGTTCGATGAATTAGAATCAATGAAATTCTGTTTGCAATGGTCTGAACAGTATCAGGCCTGAATGCTCATGAATGCTTGGGTGAATGGAAGTGCATGTTCTGAATTATGGTGAGATGAATGGATGTGTGCCCGTGTCTTAAGTGAATCTGTAACTTATTTTCTGTATGTATTGTTTCATGTAAGACACCTTAGTTGTAAGCATTTTGTGAACGGAAACAAAGAAGGCAATTGAAATCAAGGAACAAACCATTTAGTTCCTCAATGAAACTTGGTATTGCCTCCCCCTCTGTTGGTATTGATATAAAACTAATTAATTAGAAAGGTCGCACAAAAGTTTAGCTGAGAGTTTGTTGTCAGAGAGAAGGATTTCCAAGAGAGCCTATGCTCGCCACAATGCATGCTCAGATTTGCACCATAGGCTACTGAAGCAAAGAAGGCCATGAGTCCAGAACTAACAATTGACCATCAAGACCATGAGTCCAGAACTAACTTTTCTGATTGCATACATCAAGACCATGAGTCCAGAACTAAATTTTCTAATTGCATAAATCAAGCAAAGAAGCAAAGATTTAGTGAACCAAAATTTGCAAATACCTGATACTTTAGCATTGCTTTATCA
This sequence comes from Phyllostachys edulis, assembly GCA_036346405.1. Classification (NCBI taxonomy): domain Eukaryota; kingdom Viridiplantae; phylum Streptophyta; class Magnoliopsida; order Poales; family Poaceae; genus Phyllostachys; species Phyllostachys edulis. The sequence goes on from JAYEVD010000630.1 coordinate 63,420, forward strand.
TGTGGCATTTTCTGATTGCATACATCAAGATCAAGAGTCCAAAACTAACAATTGACCATCAAGACCATGAGTCCAGAACTAACTTTTCTAATTGCATACATCAAGACCATGAGTCCAGAATTAACAATTGACCAAACATTCAGTAGCACTTCATCCATACAACAATGCAAATATTACATGTCCATACAACATGTCAATGAGTCCAGAAATCTGAAGCTAAACATGTCCAACATTCATCCACACATTAAAGCAAACATTACATGTCCATCAAACCCTGCTGGGGGAATGTCTACTTCATCGAACTTCATTGATTCCCATGATCCCATTACAAAATTAGTTGATACTATCCATGGAACTTTGATTCCCATTGCAAAAATCTCCTGACAGGTTCTTTCATGCACAGGCACACACATTCAGTGAAAAAAAGCAAGTACCTACTGCTATAATTCCAACTACACTCATTCACAATTACAAGAATTAATCAAGGCTTGTGGTTACTCTGATTCACAACTACAAGCATCAAAAGCCGCCAGAGATCTGAGCGAGGTTGGCCCCCGACTGGCGGTGTGGAGTGACTGGGCAACTGACATCGTGGTGGGATAGAAGATGGCAACCTTGGGTGGCACGCCCTAGGGGCGGTGGCGCCTGAGGCGCTGACATTGTGGCGCCGATGGAGGGAGTGTGCAAGAGGCGCGTGGCAAGGGGAGGAGGCGCGTAACAACATAGGACATAGCGGGGAGGTGCAGGAGGGTTCGATGCAGGCTTGACTTGCCATAGGGCTACGGGCAGGCTCAAGCCAGGTTTCGCAGGCCGCAGCTTGCCGCGGGGCACCAAGACAAGGGCTCAAGCGAGTGATTTGCAAGCAGGAGGAGGCATAGAGGAGGAACCCTAGCACCAAGTAGGGAATGGGGGGAGTGAAAGGAGCAAGCTCGGGCTGGTGCTTCGAGCGAAAGCAGGATTCGCGCATGTGGTTTTCGCAAAGAAGCCACAAGTAGGAGGTGGGAGTTGGCTCAGCCGTGGATGCTGCAAGGAATGGCTTGAATGGGCCATGTGCACACGTCCATAGATGTGGGCATGTGCACAGGATATGCCGCCCTTACGTCCATACCATTCCACTTGCCGCAAGTTCTTCTCATTTTCTTGCTTGTCCATTGTTCTCCCTAGACCACTATCGAGTAGTGCTAATAGTACTAGTCCATGGCCATATATACTCATGGATCTCAGTAGTCCAATAGTCGTACTTTGACAATTGCAGTGACTTATGCTCATTAAGAAGAGCATGCATGTGATAGTTTTATTGGTTGAGTGAAAATATGTGAAGTGGTATTGTTGGACCGAAGAGGCGATTAGAAGGGGGTTGAATTGGCGCCACATAAAAACGATCTCTTCAAATCTATTGCCTCAAGAAGTTCAAGTTTTTTTTCACTCCAATAGCTATGTTGAGCTATCAAGATCAGAGATAATCATTCAAATAAGAACCAGGCTCAAAACTCGCAGAAATCCCCACTGACCGGTCAGACCGGTGAACAATGGCGATCAGATCGGTGGATAGTAAAGTCAGACCAATGAACAGTAAAGTCAGCATAGAAACTGAATCTTAGCAGGATTTCAAAAATTGCAAATTGATACAACTTTTGATCCACAACTCCAAGCTTCATGAAACTTAAAATATATCTTCTCTAGGATATTAAGAACATACTCCAATCAAAGATTGTGAAGATAATTGCCAAAATTCTGACCTTTTTCCGTTTGAGTGAAGGTGGTTGAGAGGATCTCGTGGGAAGAATCAATTCATGTAATAGCCCAATTTTTAATTTCTAGTTAAAATGAGATTTAATTATTTTTCTAGATTTTTCTAAATTTTAAAGGCTTATTCCTATTTATTTCAAAGCCAAAATAAATTAATTACCAATTATGAGTTGGAAATATTTTATTCAAGTCCAAAATGACTCAGGGAATTTATGTGAAAATTTTCATAATTTTTGGACTTTATTTGCTATTTTCCAAAGCCAATTTGAATTAACTGAATTATTTAAAATCTAAATCGTTTAAAATCCGAAGATGGCCTTTGGCCGAATCTCCCTCGGCCCGTTTTCTTTTTCGCGTGTGCGGCCCACTTAGCCCACTTCACTGTGCGCCTCTTCTCTCTCTATCTCGCTGACACGCGGGGCTCGCGTGTTAGCCTCACCCTCTATCTCATCCGCGCCCCTTCCTCTCTCCGCCATGTGGGCCCCGCCAGCCACGTCACCCCCTTCTCCTACCTTCCATCTTTGTCCTCGCGTAACACCCGCATGCCTCCGACATTAGTGCACCTTCATAGTTCTTCCAAAACCTGACAAAATCCGTATCCCTTTCACTGTTTTCGCGGCGCATTAAAACACCGAGACAATCCCGCATTCGTTTCGTTCTTTCACCTTCCTTATGTCGCCTTAATTCTCCTAATCGTGCCTGTCGGTGTTTTAGAAACGATCTTACGTAATGATTGTTTGATTCGGGGGGTCTCCAAGACTCAAATCCCACAGAGAGAATGACATAGGGATTTTATACAGATTTAGGCCTTCTCCGGAGAGAATAACAACCCTACTCCTGTGTGGCCATATTGAGTATGCTAGTTACAGATCAAGAGAAAGACCAAAGTCTAATGTCTTGTGCTCCTGATTGCGCCCTTTATATAGTGCTTGAAGTGGGCGACGGTTTCTCCGATCCAAAGGGCGCCTCAACGCATTAGATGATGAAGCAATTACTGAAGATTATTGCTGGAGTAGTAACGTCTCCACGTCGCCAAACAGTTATCACCAGGACAGAGAGTTTAATCGCAATTATTCTAGAGAATAATAGCGATACTAACTATTTAGATGCCCTAATCAATTGTGCCTACTTGTCTACAAGCTCAATCAATTATAGGTGGTTGTAGCCGACCGGTCATAGAAGGATCTTCACGACCATATGGTGGTCATAGAAGAACTTACGAACCGCAGGTAGTCATAGAAGGATTCTGATGATTATGGGGTGGTCGTAGAAGAACTTATTTAATTACACCAGTAGTCGAGAAGATCTTCACGACACCAGCTTCTCCCTTATGAACATTAAGGGGGTATACTCAAGAACCATATGATGGTATTATTATCCATAATGAAAATTACAAATAAATAATTAAATGAGGATTATTAGATCTTCGTCATCTAGCCCCCCAACTTCAAGTGAAAGTAACTTACTTGAAAAAGGAGTCGTAGATGATCTTACGACCAGAAGGTGATTGTAGAATAGTGGTCGAAGAAAAGACTTTTCGACCGGTATTTCATTTGACCGGAAATAGACTTGGTCAAGAAGATTGTAGGAAATCTTACGACTACAAGGTGGTCGTAGAAATTCTTACGACTACAAAGTGGTCGAGTATGGTTAATCGAAGTAAAACCTTTCGATCGTATTTCATTTGACCGAAATAAACTTGGTCAAGAAGGTAATTTGAGCTGGAGTGTAAAGACAGACTCAATTTTCGAACAGACAAATTAAAGAATCTCAATCGATTCTCATAGAACTCTCTGTTGGAGCGGTTCCCAAAGAAGTGGTAACTATTGGGTTGCCACGTCTTTAACTCAAGGGTGTGGCCATAAAAACTTACCGTGGGTGTGATTCTAGGGTTCTTACTTTTCCCTAATCACTCCATATGTTCATCAAGCTCTTGTATTCTCCGCCGCCAACCAAGTTGTACATCCTCTAGAGACCTTCTCAAATTCAAATCTCCCTCTCTTGAGAAAGATGGTCGAAAGCGCTTTCCAGTGGGCAGAATCGGAGATGGATGTGGCCAAGATGAAGGCTTTGGTCGCCGCCGAGAAGATCCCGAACAAAGATTTTGTGAAGTGGATTGAGGCTGCTGAGCAACATTGGCCGTCGGGGGAGATTGGGCAGATTCTCATCTTTCAAGCGTACTGTGAGTGTGGCCTTTGATTGCCTGCTCACCCTTTCCTCACACTCGTACTTGAACACTTCGGGGTGGAGTTGGTGAACCTCGTTCCTAATTCCATCACGATGTTAGGTGTATTCGTATACTTGTGTGAGGCCTACCTGGGGATTTCGGCCGACTTGAAGCTATTCCAGTATTTCTACGTGATGACCAGAATAGCGAGAATCGCCGGTAGCTGTAGTCTGAAGCTCCACGACAGGAAGTCGAAGGAGTACATTCGGATGTTCACCTGGTCGTCATGGCTGGGATGGAAGAGGAGGTGGTTCTACTGGGAGACGACCAACGAAGACAACTTCTCTTTCGCTGGGAATATTGCCGAGAAGATTTCTTCCTAGGATTTGACTCCCAGGGATCTTGGTCGGATCGCCCCTTACATTCAAGCCATCAAATACTTGAAGAAAGTGGGGCTCACCGGATGGCACGTGGTGCCTGATTTCATCATGTGCCGTATTAGCCCTTTAAAGAAAAGAGCTCATCCCTTGTGGAGGTACTCGGGGCCAAAAGACCAGACCAGAGATTACGAGAAAGGTAAGTAAATTTTCAACTTAGCTCTATTTCCGTTGATTTCAAACTTGGATATTGAAATTTTATTTACTCCTACAGAACTCTCACAAGCGAAAATTGATGGTCGAGTCAAGCTCGTTTGTAAGAAATCTCCGCCACCCAATGTGGTGGCTCCTCAAATCCTAGCGGCCTTGTCCGCAGAGGATAAGATGGAACGCCTAAAGGTAATCGAAGATTGATTTCATCTTTAGGATCTTATAATCGTAGAAAAACTTAATTTACTCAGGTATTGGTCATAGGAGGACTTACGACCGTGAGGATTATCGAGAAAAACTTTACGACAGGTACATCGGTCGTAGGAGGACTTACGACCGAGAGGGTTGCCGAGAGGACTAGGTGCTAGTCGAGAAGGACTTACATCAGGTACCGTGGTCGAAGAGCACTTACGTACCGTGAGGATTGCCGAGAAAAAACTTACGACTAGGTGCTAGTCGTAGAAGGAGTTACGACCACTTAGTAATATTTCTTTTTCTGACTTCTGCAGAAAGTAGGCACAAAAGACCGTTAAGACAACGAAGATGTCAAATTGATGGTCATTCGCACGGAAGCGGAGCAAGTCAAGGCTCATCCGGCTAAAAAGCGTCAACTTGTAAAGACTGTCGACCAAAAAATGGCAAGCTCGAGTTCGGCTACTTTGATCTGGCCTTTTGAGAAATTCACTGCAGATATGGCTGCTGCAGAGAAAGCCAAGGTGGCCAAAGCAGGTGAAGATCTTAAGCGCAAAGCTCCTAAGACCAAGGTACCTTTCTACTACGACAATAAGAGTTTCGCAGTGTCTGCCTCCTGTGGCTTTGTCAAGCAACTAGAAAAGGAGAACCGAAGAGTTTTATATCTTTTGTGAAAAAACCGCAAGGCCACCGGGCCTATGGTCGAAGGAAGTGTTGTTTTAGGGTGGTCAAGATGTGTCTCGCCATTCTGGAGAGTCAGAGGTCAAGGAGCTAGCTTCGCCAAGACCCACTCACTGCACGTGGTTATGGCTAACCTCATTCTTTATCTCGAAGTTTCGACCATATACGTGGTCGAAGAGAAGAAGTTGAAGAAATATTCTTTAGAGAAGGTTTCTTCCGGATTCAAGATCAAATCTAGGAAACGAAGGTATGTAAAAAGACAAAAGTGTTAGAACATCATTTACCTTTTGCTTTCTACAATTTGACGTGTTTTTCCTTTTGTAATCTTAGCCCGACTTCTCCAGCCCTTAAGGATATTCCCGTCGAGCAACCCACTGCTATTTCTCTGGCAGTAGGAGGAATGACAGTGGTGGTGGTCGAAGGGTCGTCCACCGTCCATGTGGCGGAATAAGCCGTTGCTGCCGAAGTGACTGCGACCATGGTAGTGGTCACAGAGGCAGAGGCGAAAATGGTGCATGATGCGGCAGAGGCATTTGGCTAAGGTGGCGGATCGTCTGACCACCGCACCGGGAAGGAAGTCATCGTAGACGTTCCCCCCAGTCCCTCAGGAGAAGCTGCCATCACCGAATCAAAAGAAGAAGAATACATCAACTTCTTTTCTGAGTTCTTCGGTCCAGCTTCCGTTGCGGGGTCTTTTGCTTTCAAGTCTCGTAATCGAGTTCCCCACCCTAAGGACATTCCTAACAGGGGGAATGTTTCGATGACGAGAGTCTCAAAAAGGTGTGGTGGAACCAAGTTCAAGAGATCGATGAACTGAAGAACCCTAGCAGAGTATTCTCTTCGTTTGCTCGAACGAGCATTAACGTAAGTATCTTCCGCTCAACATTTATATATGTGGCTTTCTCGTTTCTCACTGTTTTTCTTTATGCTAAAAGCTCTAGAACAAATTATCACTATCGCGAACACAATGTGCGTACCGCAACAGAGAAAGCGAAACTCTGTGAGTAGGCAGAGAGATGGTAAGTCACTGCTATTTGTAGTTGTTTATGTTTCGACCACTTGCATAATATTCATGGGGATTGTCGTAAAAAAACTTATGACTAGGTATTGGTCGTAGAAGGACTTACGACTAGGGAATGGTCGTAGAAAAACTTACGACTAGGTACTGGTCGTAGAAGGACTTACGATCAGGGAATGATCGTAGAAAAACTTACGACTAGGTACTTCGTCGTAGAAGGATTTACGACCAGGGAATGGTCGTAGAAAACAACCACTTATTCTGTGCTCGTGTACTCTTATCCTCTGTAGGTTAAAGAGCGACGAAAATACCTTGGCTGATTCGCTCGACTACGAGAAAATCGAAACGAAAAAGCTAAAGGAGGAGAAGGAGGCCCTTCTGAAGAAGCTTCAGGAGGCAAACTCTGCAATTCAAAAGTTGCAGGAACGAATAAATGGTAAGTTATGAACTTAAGACTGCTTATGATAATAACCTTCTTTTCTTTTTCTAACTCTTATTTCTTTTCAGAAAAAGAGGTCAAAATGAGGAATCTTGAAATCAAGGACAAAGAAAAGACCTTGATTGTTCACGAGATTTCCCATATCGCCAATGAAAAAGATCAGGAGATTAAGTCGTGGGAAAGTGATATGCAAAGAGCAAGCAGTCGAAATAAAACAACTTGTGAGAGGCTTCGACTCGTAACCAGAAGGAGATGAAGTCAATGAAGGTCAACTTTCAAGACAACATTTTTCTCTTGAACAATGTACTTAGCGGGCTATGTGCTGAGGAGGTCACTCCTTATAAAGACACGATGATTGTCTCGGACGAGTACCATTGGAGAACAACTCGGGACTTTAGAATAGTTGGTGACCACTCTGAAGACCAATCAAGCTGATTCGATAAAAGAGGCGGTTGAAGCGCAATAAGTTTTATTCTAGCAAAACTAGCTCATGACCCCAATCTTAATCTGCAACCAATCAAGCCGACTTCGATCGCTTCCCGGGCAAGCGGAGCGGTTGATTGAAGAAATATAATCGACGATGAAGAAGGTCATGAGGAGATACAACAGATCTCTCACGGAGTAGTTTTTGCGAGGGAACTTGTAAAGACAAGCTTTTGAGTATGAATATATAAATCGCTTTTTCCTCGCAAATCATCTTGTCGAGTAGTTAGGAACGATAAGATAATGAATGGAAAAGAAATTAAGACTAAGAATTGAAGTCGTATTAATAACTTTATCCTAGTCCCGACTATTTGTTTAGTTTATTTAGATAAACTAAGTAAATAGTGTGAAAAGGGTTTTCTTAAAAAAAAGAGAGGTTTAGCTAACTTATAGTTTTCGATCACGATAATCATGCACTGGTCGAAAGAGTAGGAACGAGTCGACACTAAGAAGTTTCTTTTAGTGGGCAGGACCACGTGCAGAAAAGAAAGACTTCGACTAGGTGATGTTACCCTCTCCGACCACATTAATCAAATCAAGAGCGGCAACTTAAGTTAGACAAACGTCTGGAATACCTTAAAAATTCGTTTGACCTATTCTAGTGCACTCGGTATGTTTGCTCTGGTAGCAAGAGTTAGAAATAGGATGACGCTATGAAGTTCCTTCTAGTGGGCAGGACCACATGCAGAGAGGAAAGCCTTCGACTAGGTGTTGTGTCTTTCTCCGACCAGTTGGAACGAACTGAGTTTACCAAAAGTAGTTGAACAAATTACAAAAGTGTACTCTGCTTAGAGTATTTTTCAAAATAAATGAAGAAATAAATTAAGGTGACAAGAGTTGCCTTGAAAATATTTCGACCATGTTTTTTGAACCCAAGCTCTTTGTATTGGCAGCAAAAGTGACGATATAGTTGACACTAGGAAGTTCTTTCTAGTGGGCAGGACCACATGCAGAGAGAAAAGACTTCGACTAGGTGATGTTACCATCCTTTCGACCAGTGTAAAGAAAGACTGGGTACTAGTCATTGAAGGACTTACGACCAGTGAATGGTCGAAAAATTATCAAAGTGCTACTCAAAATAAGACAATAAAGATAGAAAGAACCTGATACTTTATTATCGGGATGGTTGGTCACACATAAAATTTGTGTAACTGGTCGATATTCTAAGAATTGGAGAGAATCCGGCCATCTTCCATTGCTAGTCATACCGAACCTGGTTGCTAACTTCAACCACTGTGTAAGGACCTTCCCTCTTAGGGAAAAATTTATTCCGATTAGACCGGGATTGAATCTTGTTCAATACCAAGTCACCTACAGCAAGGCTGCGAGGTTGGACCTTACGATCATAGTATTTGCGCAGGGCTTGTTGGTAAACTACTAAACAAATTATGGCCTAATTTCTCTTCTCTTCGAAAGGTGTTGATGTCATTTGCTCGAAGCTGTGCCTGGGTAGAGTCTTTGAAAGTTTTGACTTTTGTCGGCCTGATCATTAGTTCTGGTGGAAGCATGACTTTAGCAACGAAAACTAGTAAAATTGGTGTTTCACCAGAAGTCTGACTAGCAGCAATGCATTTAACTGCCCATAATATCGAGGGTATTCTTGCGCAAGAAGCCCCCGAGTGCTTGACAAGCTGGTCGAAAACTCAAGTTTTGATTCTCTACATTATTTGGCTATTCGCCTTCTTTCGACCGTCCCCATTGCTTTGAGGATGGGCAATGGTAAGTGTGAATACTATTTGGTACTCTGAACTCCGCCGCAAAAATTCTTGGAATTTTATACCAAAAATTGTTTACCATTATCTGTGATTATTCGACTTGGGACCCCAAACCGAGTAATCACACTTCATCATGAACCATTTAGTCGCTCGCGTGTTACCTCCCACATAAGTTTGGCTTCAATCCATTTTGTGAACGATCAATAGCCACAAAGAGGAACTAGAAGCCACCTGGGCTTTTTGGGAACTGGGCCCTAGGATATCGAGACCCTGTGTCGCAGTGCTACGTGGATAGAGGATTGTTTGTAATGCCTCGAATTGGTTGGTATATTTGCTCGCTATGAAACCGAATTATAAACATTTTTAACCAAATTTTGACATCATAGAGGGTCATGTTAGTAGAAATCTTGTCGAAAAGACCTTTCCGACCACTGCTCAGAGGGAAGCATAAGTTCCATAGATGCCCCGTATGTCATGAATGAGTTTTAATCATTCTCTCTGCGATATGCATCGCATGAGTACGCTTTGAGTGCCTCATTTATAGAGGACTCCTTCACCAAAGTATACATTTGACCTTTCGAGATGAGCTGATCCGCCGAGATCATCATCGGGCATCAGACTCCGCCTAAAGATACTCAGAGATAGAATTCATCCGTATCCTCGCACTCTAGAGAGGTCAGTCTCAATAGGAGTGGTCTTTGGTGTTTCTCAGAATAGAGACTACTTTTGGAGCCGCTACAAGAAGACTCTTTGGTACTTCTAGATCGAAGAAGCCATACGAAAGCAAGTCGATATATGAGGAAATTATCCTTCGAGGGATAAATTGTACATCGAAACAAAAAAATGCTTTTCAAGCTTTCAACTTCCGATAAGTACCGAGACATGGTCGGTTACAAAGATCGTACTTTTTTTCTCTAATTCGATTCACGACTTTGTTGAGAGTCTCTCTCTCATGAGTAGTCATCGAATCACGAAGCGCTTTACCATTGTGATGCCACCAAGAAACCTTTGTATTTTGTTTATTGTTAGTGACTTGAAAGTTTAATTAAATGGCATACTTTTAAGATCTTTCCGTAGAGATTCTAGGACAGTTTTATCCCCGAGTCACTTAAAGTAAGTGACCCACAAAGTACATCGCTCAGTGGTTGTAGGTATCAGATAGGGAACCTGAACAGTTCAGATTTAGTCCATTTCACGTACAAAGTCCGCCAAGATCTGGGATTTAATGGTTGCTTAAGCACCCAAAATGGAGATCGAACTCCCCAAGTCCCATCGACCATTTTGCCATGCGCGTCCCATTGCTTTCTGTTCTGGAGGATCACTCCTAAGGAAAACTCAGACAACACAATTATCTTGTGTGCCTGAAAATAATGCTACAGCTTTTCAAGACAAGAGAGAGCATATAGAAGTTTTTGGACCTAATGGTAACGCCTCTTAGGCCTGCAAAACTTCACTTACGAGTAAACCGGGTCATTGAACGCTTATACGGCGCGTTTCGAGGTTGTCGAATGTTTTTGTAAGTCGGAAATTTGATTAAGTCGCTCAATTCTTTTTACGACTAGATCATCAAAATAGGCTTCCAAATTTTGGCCTAATTGAGGTGAAAAAGCCGATTGCATCAAGCGTTGAAAAGAAGCACCATCATTTTTTAGACCAAATGGCATTTGACATAACAAAATATTCCAAATGGAGTAATACATGCGATTTTTTCTTCATCTTTTAGACACATATTAATCTGATGGTAACCAGAATATGCATATAGAAAACTTAATGTTTCACAACCTCAGAGTAGAATCAACCAACCGATCTGATACGAGGTAAAGAGAAATCATCTTTGACAAATTATTGAGATCAGCTGAAGTCACATTAACGATGCCACTTGCCATTAGACTTCCTAACCATCACAGGCTGGCCAACCACTCTGGTGGTCGACTTCATTATAAAGCTTGCTTTTAAGTAGCTTGGTCTAATTGATCGGATAGCATCCGGGTCGACAAAAAGTAAAATTTAATTTTTGTTTTTACGGGTATCTTGGTCGTGCTATAGTTAGCATGTGCTCGATCACCTCCCTAGGACCTCGGCAT